>PVJS01001461.1:0-65522 GCA_004027185.1 Glis glis | reverse complement strand
TTACAAGTATGCGCCACCATGCCCGGCCTGTTGCACGGCCTTGATGGTGTTCCGTGGGGATTTTGTAGACTGTCCCTCCACGGGGGCTGGTGTGATGTTGTACTCGGGGATGATGGGTTACTGGGAAGATGGAGGTGACTCTTTTTCCCCTGGTCAGCTGCCTGCCCTCACGGGCAGGAACCTTGGCCATTTGGTGATGGTTGCTAGATTTCCCACCGAAAAGCCATGGTTCTCCTCTTTTCTATACTTTGTGGTACTGGGGATCGAGTCCAGGGGCATTCTACCTCTGAGCTACACCCCCCATCCCTTTTATTTTGAAACAGGGTCTCGCTAGGTTGCTGAGAGTCTCACTACTGCTGTCCTCAAACCTGCGATCCTCCTGTCTCAGCCTCCCAAGTACAGGGATTACAGGTATGCACCATCATGACTGGCTCTACTCTATTAATTTTTTAAGAATGTGGGAAGCAGAGCAAAGGGGTAATTAAGTTCCATCTCCTAAATAGGGAGGTATTGATGTTATTTGGGCTTCTTTCATAATAAAGGATTTTTCCCCCCTGCCAGTTACTTTTGTGAAAAGGAAATTCAACTTCCATTACAATCCCCATCTTCCAAGATGGATAGCAATGGACTTAAGGAATTGAGGGCCACACCTACCCTCCAAGGTCACTCAAGTTGCACAGCAGTGGCCCCCAAAGCTCTCACAAGATCCCCAGTGTTAGCTGAGTCTTTTCCAGAGTCCTCTGAAGTCCTCCTTGGGGTCGGGCATCGGAGGAAAACTGGGTGGTGTCGCAGATGTGGCTTCTCAAAGTGTGGTCCTTGGGTCCGGTAGCATTACTAGGAAGCTGGGTAAAAATGTAGACTCCTTGGCCACATCTGGGGCTCCTTCGGATGCCTGAGTTTGACAAGACCTCTGGGTGACTCACGCATGTGTTGTAGTTTGAGGTGCACCATCTTAGAACCTGACCGTCACTGGTCACAGAGCAGGGAAGTGACCAGCTTCAGGCACAGTATTCTCCGTCTCTGCCTCGGTGGCATCTGTTTTTTTTGTTTCTGTTGTGGTACTGTGGGAATTGAACCCAGGAGCATTCCCTCTCTGAGCTACACCTCCAGCCCGCTTTTTTAAAAAAATTTTGAAACAGGGTCTCGCTAGGCTGCTGAGGGTCTCGCTATGTTGCCGAAGCTGTCCTCGAACCTGCGATCCTCCTGTCTCAGCCTCCCAAGTACCACGATCACAGGTGTGTGCCGCCATGCCCGGTCTGCTTTGGCTTTCTTTCCTGCATCTGGTGCATTCGGAGGATGACTGGGGAGGGCAGGAGCGAGGGTCATGGAGGGGAGCAGGGGTGGGGGGCGCAGGAGGAGCAGCAGGTGGCTCTAGGACGAGCTGGCAGGCTGGGAAAGGTGGCGAGAGGGGGACAGCGTCGGCATCGCTGACAGATGAGTGCGGGTGCCTCGGCTGGCCCTGGGGAGATGGATGAGAGCGGGGACGGAGTGATGGATGAGCCGGGGTGGTGGCCGGGCCGCCGGACAGCTGCAAGGAGCAAAGGGCTCGGCGTGCTGCGGGCCAGGCGCCGTGGGTGGCAGCGGGGCCCGACGCCACGTGCAAGAAGGTGCTTCCCTTTCTGCAGCAGCGCTCACGTCCTCTTCTCTTACCGACTCCATTCTCTGCAAAATTAAAAAAAATTCAAGTGTGCAATTCAGTGGTATCTGTCACCGGGTTGCACAACCACCATCACCACCCATCTTCCGAGCTCTTCATTTTGCAGAACTCGGGCTCTGGACGAAGTGAACACTAATACTTCCTCCCCGTCACCAGTCCGCTTTCTCTGAACCTGGCTGCCCTCACTCGATACCGCGTACGCGTGGACTCAGCATTTGCCGCCCATGATCTCCTTCCAGCTTCACGACCCCTTGTGAAACAGAGGGAGCACGGAATGTTGCTCCCCTGGCAGAGATGAGGAAGGCGAGGGTCAAGGGGGAATGACTTAGCCAGGGCCTCACAGCTCACGAGTAAATTGTGCCCCACTGGAACCAGGAAACCAGGACACCTTCCTGGGTCTGCTGTGGAACATTGCTACTCACTGGCTGGCTTTCAACCCTTTTTCTCCTTAAAGGAAGATGTGATATAGAAATCTGGTGGCTTTAGTAAAAAATAAATTAAAAAAATTGGGGGGTGGGTATTGGGGATTGAGCCCAGGGGCATTCTACCACTGAGCTATATCCCAGCCCTTTTTATTTTTTTGTTTTGAAACAGGGTCTCCCTAGGTTGCTGAGAGTGTTGCTAAGTTGCTGAGGCTGACCTTGAACCTGCGATCCTCTTGTCTCAGCCTCCCAAGTACTGGGATTACAGGCATGGGCCACCACATACAGATTTAGCAAAACATTTATTCACTGCAAATACAGAAGGCACTCTTGGATTGGCTAGATCTCTATTCTTGTTGCCAGGCACCCAGGGCTGGGTGCGGATGTGCACAAAGTAGGTTATAAGGTTAATATGTATCTTAACTGTGACGGTATCATCTTGACCTTTTTATTAAATAGAATTTTCTTTGAAACAGGGTCTTGTTAAGTTGCCCAGGCTGGCCTTGAACTTGTGATCCTCCCAACTCAGCCTCCTGAGTAGCTGGGATTCTAGGCCTGCGCTAGCACACCCAGCATCTTCTTAACTTTTTAAAATAGAACCTCTAAGCCGGGCGTGGTGGCGCGCGATTGTAATCCCAGTACTTGGGAGGCTGAGACCGGAAGATCCGAGTTCGCAGCCAGCCTCAGCTACTTAGTGAGGCCTCTGCAACTTAGTGAGACCCTGTTCAAAATAAAGAACAAAAAAATAGGGCTGGGGGTGTAGCTCGGAGGTAGAATGCTCCTGGGTTCAATCCCCAGTACCGGAAAAAAATAGAACCTCTAAAGTATACTTATATCTCTCCTAAAATACAGTGACCCTTAGGGGCTTTCATGCTACACACTGGTCAATTGAACAGGGGCGCCCTGTTTCCCACTGAGAAACTGAGTGCTTGGAAAATGAACCAGAAGACCCAGGCTCTGCATCAAGTACTTCCTGTGCTAAGTACTTCCCATACATCGGCTCCTTCAGTCCAATCAGGAGCTAGCTCAGTGTGGCAGACAGGCTGGAGGCCAGTCCCCGATGGTGGTCCTGCCCGTGTACACCCTCCCTCTCCTCCGTGAGCACCAGCGATTTACTTCTAGCCAATTGCACGTGGCAGAGGGGATGGGCGGCCACTTCTGTAATTCCATTACAGGTGATAATAACGTCCTTTTCCCAGTGGACTCTCTCCCCTACTGGGGAGATGAAACTAGTTGCCGCATTGGAGAGGTCTGCATGTCCAGGACGTGAGGGCGGCCTCCAAACAACAGCCCGCAGAAAACGAAGTGAGGTTCTCTCTTCTAACCATCTACAAGATTCTGAATCCTGCCAATCACAGCAGAAGCTTGGGAGGTCTGTCCGTCCGTCCATCCGTCCATCCATCCATCCATCCATCCATCGAACCCAGGAGCATTCTGTCTCCAAGCCACACCTTCAGCCCTACTTTTTTTTTTTTGGCGGTACTGGGGATTGAACTCAGGGACATTCTACCTCCGAGCTATACCCCCAGCCCTATTTTTCATTATTTTGAAACAGGGTCTCACTAAGTTGCGGAGGGCCTCACTAAGTAGCTGAGGCTGGCCGTGAACCCGGATCCTCCTGTCTCAGCCTCCCAAGTACTGGGATGACAAGTGTGCGCCCCCATGCCCGGTTCAGCCCTACTTTTGAAACAGGATCTCATTAAGTTGCAAAGGGCCTAAGGTTGCTGAGTCTGGCCTTGAACTTGCGATCCTCTTGTCTCAGCCTCCCGAGTACAGGAATCACAGGCATGTGCCCCCATGAGTGCCCGGGAGATCTTTCTATAGTTGCCGCTTCTGCTGAGACCCCAGCCAGCACATTGGCCGCAGCCTCGGGAGACCCCCCCCCGCAGAGGATTCAGCGGGGCCACGTACTGATCTGACCCACAAAACCAGAATAGAGTGTGTGCTGTTTGAAGCCGAGTTTGTGCTCATCGGTGGAGGTGGTTTAGATAACCGCACTGCAAGACACCTGCCTCTATTTTACAAGTGTGGAGAACAAGGTGCAGAGAGGGCGACTACTTGACCCGGGGAAACAGCCCCCGTGAGGTTTGACCCCACCGCTGACCACTGGGCCCTGGAGCCCACCGCCCCTCCTGTGAGAGCTTTCCCCCGGCAGATGCCCTCTGGGGCCTCTGTCCTTGGGGCCTGACTTGCCTCCCAGCACCTTCCTGCTCGCCCCAGCCCCCCCGGGGAGCAGCGGGGGCCCGGGATTGTAAAACAGCCTTCCGCTGTCAGCACTGACATTTGTCAAAGGAAGTGACTGCTCTCAGGCCCCGCCACCGTCCCCAAAGTGGACACTGCTTTGGAAAAGTGCGAAGATACAGCTTGTCAGGCCGGGCCTGGGGGAGGGGGCTGGCACAGCGCTCTGACATGGGGACAGATAAGCGGAGGCCGCTGCCGTGGGAGCCTGGGCATCTCTCTTCCTGCCCACAGTCGCAAGTGGCTCTTTCTGCAGCAGGACACGGGGGCAGGGAAGGCAGAGGCCACTTTCCTTCATCCTCCTACTCTTGGGACGCTGAGCTGGTGAGCCAGCGAGGTCGGGGGTGGTGGGGGAGGGCGAGGATATGGATAGAACTCAGCTCGCAGTGGGAGTGAAAGGCTTTCTGTTACCGAGCAGCGGAAGGATGGAGCGCAGTTCCCCACCCGAGACAGGATGAGGACCAGGCACGGGGACGTGAGGACGAGCGTGCAGGGAGATGGGGGACGTGAGGACCAGCGTGCGGGGAGATGGGGACGTGAGAACCAGCGTGCGGGGAGATGGGAACGTGAGAACCAGCGTGCGGGGTGATGAATACCTCTTGGGAAGCGGGCATTGGGCGGTTGGCTGTCTTGTTAGGTGTGGAGACATTTCCAGATCACCTTGGTTCCTGATCCTGGTTTGTATCACTGTTGTCGATTGCCCTTGATTACCTGGGAATGGGTGACTCCAGATAAAGAATGCACGCAAGCCGGGCGTGGTGGCACACACCTGTAATCCCAGTACTTGGGAGGCCGAGACAGGAGGATCACAGGTTCGTGGCCAGCCTCAGCAACTTAGCGAGGCCCTCCGCAACTTAGTGAGACCCTGTTTCCAAATAAAAAAATAAAATAGGGATGGGGGCATAGCTCAGAGGTAGAATGCCCCTGGGTTTAATCCCTAGTCACACACACACACACACACACACACACACACACACACACAGGAATGTACACAAGTAGTGTAAGCAACCAGAGGTCAGTGGCTTTGTGACCTAGAAACTGATGAAACGGAGGTGAAGAGTCCTGATTCCTCCTTGGACGAATGGCTTTAACCATCTACTAAAATATTTAAGCAATGACCAAGTGCCAGGCACCAGACTAAGCTCAGAGAGACAATGGAATCAAAACAAATAAAACTCTTGCTTTACTGAGTTTATATCCCTGCAAGGGGAGCTCCAGGGGTGCTGCGTAACAAGCACCCCCAAACTTACCAACCTAAGACAAGAATGACATTCTCTCATTATACTGAGGGTCTGCAGTGGGGTGGGGCTCTGCTAGGTGGTTGTTCTGTCCCAGGAGATGTCAGCTGGAGTCCTCTGTGTACTGGCACTTGGCCGGAGATTGGATGGAACATGACGTAGCCTCCCATCTGCAGAGCCTCTGCATGGCTAGCTTGGGCTTCCTTACAACATGGCGTCAGGGTTCCCAGGGATAGCTGCAGGTCCTGACCTGCTCAGAAGTCGCAGCACCTCACTTACACCACACTCTACTGGTGAAAGCAAGACTAGAGTCAGCCCCGACCCAGGTGGGGAGAAAGCCACGCCTCCTCTGCCATGAGGAGCGGCAGGTGCTTGCTGGGAGTGGAGCGCTGGCTGGAGGGCGATTTTGGAGACTCACTCTCCTAACGGGTAACCGCAGAAAGTGATATGCTTAGCAATGGACGCTGCGCCTGGTAAAGAGGACGGCTTGGGAGGTGAGTGCGAAAGGCTGTTCACAGTCGAGGTGTGGGTGTGTTTCCCTGTTCTGATAGGAAGTGATAGATTGAAGCCACATATTGAAGTTTACAGGATTGTTACCTCGTCCTCAAGTATTAAGGCGCGTACCAAGGATATCGAGATGGAGGAGAGGAAGGAACTTAGGATGGCAGCTAGTTAGCAGCAGGGCTGGGATTTGGAGTCAGGCTGAGACTTCCATAATACTCTAAAGGTAAGTCTGTGACTTAAGGCTTTCCTTTCTCCATGAATAGACCCAAGAAGCTAAAGGGGCAAACGTGTCTCCATCTTCTTGTGATTTCTTTTCTTTTTTTTTTTTTTTTGCGGTACCGGGGATTGAACGCAGGGGCGTTCTACCTCCGCACTGCGCCCCTGGCCCTATTTTTTATGCTTTATTTTTGAAACTGGGTCTCACAAAGTTGCGGAGGGCCTCGCTAGGTAGAGAGAGAGAAAGAGAGAGAGAGAAGAGAGAGAGATCAATCGATCGATCGAGCGCGCGCGCATGCGCGCTGAGGTTGGCCGCGAACCCGGATCCTCCGGTCTCCGCCTCCCAAAGTACTGGGATTACAAGCGTGCGCCACCACGCCCGGCTTCTTGTGATTTCTAAGTCCCTGATTTGTAGGTTGTCAGATGCTGAAGTGACTGAAAACCCCTCGGTCCAAAACATCCTTTAAGTATTATTAAAGATCTACGGGACATCTAAAACCTCACACATCCATCACTAGGGAAGGAATTATCCCACGCTGCCTTCATCTGCAATAGCTTTACGACAGCTATTACATTTGGACCCCAGGGTCTCAGGAGCTCACGTCACTTGACAATAGGTGTTCAGAGAGAAAGGACCATTTTAACTCATGCACAGCAAGTAGCCTTGAGTGTCGTGGTTGTGAGGGGTCCCCTTGCTTCCCAGGTCCTCCAGGGAGTGACTTTGAGTAAATTCTGCACGTGATGGGTTTGCAGCCCAGTTGAGATGCCCTGGGCTCGGGCAACCTGACACTTTGACAGGGGGCTATGAGCACACCTGTTCGGCCTCCTTGCCTGAGAAGTAACATTGGACCCCAAGCACACCTGCTCTCTGGGGCTGGGGGTGTAGCTCAGTGGTGTAATACCTGCCTATCATGCATGAGACCCTGGGTTCAACAGTCAGCACTGCAGAGAAACAAAAACAAAAACAAATATAAAAAACCAAAAACAAAATAAAAACACACATTCCACAAATCAAAACCAAACCAAGCACATCTTTCTCTCTGCTTTGGAGGGAGACCCTCTATCTACACAAACAGAAGAGGGAGTCGGGGCAAAAGTGAAATTAATCTGGGCCTCGGGTCCCAAGACCTGCAGAAACATGAGGGACCTGTGGGGAGGAAATCGTCTCATAACACTGTGCCAGGCACCAGTCGATGAACCCCGAGTATTAGCGTAACCCTGGCAGCAGTCCTGTGAGGCGGGTGTGCCCATCCACCTTCATGTTCAGCAAGTTGACCCTGGGCAGGACCCTTGACCTCTGACCTCCCCAGCTAATGACAGGCAGGGCCAGATTCCATGCCTGCTTCATCTGATTATCATGGCCATGCTCTTCACCGCTATGCCTTGTTAGGTGATACAGTGTCTGCTATTGAGAGCTGTTATAGTTTGACCTTAAGTGTCCCCCAAAGACCTGTGTTGGAGATTAGTCCCTAGGGAGATGCTATTGGGAGGTGGCTGAACCTTTAAGAGGTGGGGCCTAGTAGGATTTTAAGCGGAACCTTTAAGAGGTGGGGCCTAGTAGGAGGATTTTAAGTGGAACCTTTAAGAGGTGGGGCCTAGTGGGAGGACTTTAAGCGGAACCTTTAAGAGGTGGGGCCTAGCGGGAGGAGTTTAGGTCATTGGAGCCCTGTTCCTAGAGGGATTGTGGAGCCCTGGCCCCTTTCTCCTCTCTCTCTTGCTTCCCAGCTGTAAGGCGAGTGGCTCTGCTCTGCCAACACTCCTGCCGTGACGGGCTGCCTTGTCGCAATGGGGCTAATCATAGACTGCTACCTTGAAAATCGTGAGTCAGAACAAACCTCTCTTCTTTATGATTTTCTCAGGTGTTTGTTATAGTCACGCAAAGCTGACCTGCAAAGTGTATTCTCTCAGACTTCATGGCAACCCTTTTGGGGAAGAGGGCATTACAATGATGTCCCTTTTACAGGGAAATGAAGCGACTCATCTGAGGTCACAGAATGGCCCAGCAGGGATTCCAGGGCCGACTGAGGCCTTGCCTACCCAGCCACGTTCTGATCTCCTTGGCTCCGCGAGTCCACTGGGATAGAAACAGCAGGAATATAGTATCACGCGTTTGCGCCTTTCCTAGAACATACAAGTACAAAAACAAAGTGACCATGCCACCGAGGGTCACACGCTGGTGCTATATCGTCTCCCCGGCCACACTGCGTGCTTCCTGATGGTGACGCCGCGTCTCATGTCTTTGCCACATGCAGAGAGCTCTTACGCCGAGCCAGGTGCACTGCAAGATGCAGAACTCGGTGGCACCCCATTCGACTGGGCAACCCTCCTCCCTCCTGCGCACACCCCTTCTGTACTTATGGGAAGAGGCCAGGAGGCCGACTCCAGTCTGGACGCTTCAGTTCCAGGGACCTTCAGGAGGACAAGCGCCCTGGGCGCTCTGACCCGGACTGCAGGAGAAGCTGGTACATCTCCTGCAAGAGGCACTGTCGGCTCTGCAACCAGTGGGGTGAGCTGGCATGGCGGGGGAAGGTTCTACCAGCCTCCTGCCCTCAAAACGAGAACCAAACAACCTCCCTCCCTCCCTCTAGGATGTTGAGAGTCTCGCTAATTTGCTGAGGCTGGCCTCGAACCTGGGATTCTCCCGTCTCAGCCTCCCAAGTACTGGGATGACAGGCGTGCACCATCATGCCCGGCTGTCTTGCTTTTCTTCCCTTCCATACCTGGGGGGTAGACAGTGGTGGAAAGGGGAGACAAGGAGCCCTACCTGCTGTGAGCGATGGACAGGGCTGAGAGACGGGGCAGCAGCTACTTCTCACCGTTGAGAGCGGAGACCTCGGGCCAGTTCTGAGCTCTAAGCTCGCTCCCTGAGCAGTGGCAGAGCCGGGATCCAACGCCTCTGGTCTCATCCTGTGTCAAATGTCGATAATCGAAGTACCCATGATAAACTTGGGGCTGCTTTAAGGATCGGATAAAACGGGGCCTGTGGACTGCTCAGTGGTTCTGCCAGGTAACCACGGGGTGTTTTTAACCCACATGTGGCTTCTTCCTCCCGCTCCCTGGTGTGGACCCTTCTGTCCCGCCAGACACAGGGGCAAGGCTGTGGGAAAGAATCCTGCCGCCCTACTGCCATGTGCGCACGGGGCAAACAGTTATGTCTAGAAGCGATGGGCACTCCAGTCTCGCGTGGATTCCCATGAACAGGAGCAGCCACAGCGAGGTCAGCAGAGCGCCAGGACCGTCTCCCCGCTCTGTGCTGCAGGCAGAGACGGTAAGCACACCTCCAGAGACACCTCTTGGGTAGGAGGCGAGCGCTAGCTTTTCAGCTGGGTTCTCCCAGGGAGAGACGCAATTCCCCCATCCTGGGTGCTCGCACACTGTGGGAGCTCCGAGCCGTTGGAAAAGAGCCAAAGAGGAGGTGGCCCCTCCACTGTCGCGTGGGCCTCCTGCCGGGGTGACATTCGGACCTCCTTCTCCGGCTGCCCCATTCTTTGATTTCATCTGCTCCCAAGACCCCCTTTCTTCTGGCCAGGGACCCTGTAGTCTGTCACCAACAGTATGGTCAATTTCAGAGCCGGTGACCTTTCAAAGACACCAGGATTTATTTTCAGAGTTCACCTCTTCTCGTCCTTCTTATCGGAGGCACTGGGAAGGCTGTTGGGCATCTTTCCCCGAGTTTTGAAAGAGAGGGGCTGGGCCTCCTCCAAGGGGGTCTGTTCTTCCCACCAGGAGAGCGGGAAAGAGCGATAGACCGTGCTGGGGGTGGAGGAGAGGTACCAGGGGAAGCGCGAAAAGCCCAGCGTGCACTTAATTGTTAGAATGCTGGGCTCATTTTCATGGGAAATTTGTTCATTCTTTTCTCTCTCCCTCTCTGTCCTAAGGATTAAACTCAGGCATTCTACCTCTGAGCTATGCTCCCAGCCCTATTTTTTGAAACAGGGTCTCACTAAATTGCTGGGGGGTCTCACTGAGTTGCTGAGGCTGGTCTTGAACCTGCGATCCTCCTGTCTCAGCCTTCCAAGTACTAGAATTACAGGCCTGCACCACCACGCCCGGTTATGGATTATGTTTTTGACCACTGCGCCATCTCCCTTCCTATACAGACCACAGACAGCTGGACCCTGACACAGGGGTCTCTCTCTCCTGTGGTCACCTGGTGCCTATACATAGTTCTGGAAGCTCAATGTGACAGACTACATGTGTACTCCATACCTTCTTTCTTTTTCCTCTCTTCTCTGACTAGTCTAGACACCCTCTAAGTTCCCCCTAGAAACTGTAGGGGCATTTTGAGGCTGATGCAACTGGTCCCAAAGCAAAACACCCCTAGAATAAGCAAACAACTGCAGCAAGGCCCCGCCACCCAGGCCAGGGGGCAGAGAAGGGACTTTTCTAACACAGAAGCTACTACGAGGAAACCAGGCTACAGAAGGACGGGCAGGAACCTGTCTGCTGTCTTGGGGAGCAGCTGTTGAGAGAATCCTGGAAGTGGGTGCCTAGGCTGTCTGGGGCATGAAGGGAGGGTGTGCGGGGTCCTGCTCAGCTAGAAGAAACAGAAGGGTGACAGATGAGCATAGCTCCTTCCTCCTGGAGTCTGGCTCCCATAACACCAGGATGCCTGGCCCTCTGCACCTACAGGGTCAACTAGAAGCTTAAAAACGCAGAGGAGGAAGAGCCCGCGACCCACACCACGTTTCCTTTTAGGCGATTTTAAGTTTTGCATACCGATTTGACTTCATAATTACCCGTTTCACCTATTTTCTCCCAACATCACACCCTTTATAATTTGCCATCTTCGCATGTTCCTGGGTCTCATTCAATCCAGCTGCAAGCAGGATGCAGGCTTAGGTAGCATCTCCTACGCCGTGCTGGAAGTGGGGGTGCTGTGCTGAAAGTGGGGGTGCAGCCCTGGAGAAGCAGACCCCGCCTTTCCCTTCTGCGTCTCCGTCTCCGTAAAGCCCCAGGAGGCGGCCAAGTCAATGTCGGTCACTTCCACGGAAGCAGGAGCGACGGCACAGGGTTTCCGGAGCGCGCACAGCCAGGAGGTCTTCACCCACTGAGGGAGCCGCTTTACACTAATGCTGTTATTTTAACCTTTTCTGGTCTTGTCCCTCTCTTTAATTGGGGTTATTTTATCCTGTTTGGAATAGTTCCCACTTAGCATTTCATTCTTGCTTGAAGGACTGGCGGGCAGGAAAGGTGGATACAAGGGCAGCTCCTGCGAGGACCGTCCACATCCTAATTAAGTGGCCCCTTAGCTACCCTCCCCCACTCCCTCCCAAGTCCTGCCTGTGCATTTCTGAATTATACAGAAGAAGGATTCCCCAACCTCTACATCTCACCTGGTAGAACTAGATTTCTCTTTCAAATATACCCTGTTTCTTTTTTGGGGGGACATGCAGCGGTGTATCCCTGTTCCAGAATTCCTAACAGAAATGTCTGACGCTTGTGGGCTTACCCCGTGCGTGAGCTCATTGGGTCGTCCCCAGAACTGTCGCCGTGGGGTGCTATTTTTCCCATTCCCAGAGGGAAGAAACCGAGGCTCAGCCAGGCTCAGAAACTCGCCCGAGGTCACGTGGCCAGCCATTAAGGGAGGCGGCTCTTGATGGTGCAGTCTGGTTGCAGAGCGTAAGCTCCTGGGAGCACCGCATCCTCCTGACATCCCCAAGCAGGAGGCTGGCTTTGGGGGGCCTGGAATTATAGAAGCCACGAAACCGCAGCACCACAGACTTTTAGGATTGAGTTCAATTCCTGCCGGAAGTCATTCCCACCCAGGGGAGATTCCTACTTGTGTTCTGCACTCGAGGGAGAGAGGGAGGTCTGAGAGATGGCTGAGGAAATTCCAATCCTTGCCAGTCACTGCGTGCTGAGTGTACAGTGGAGACCAGATCCCGACCTGCCCCGCGCCGGAGGTGTGACCCGGTGAGTCTCAGCTTGCTTATCCATGGAGTGGGGGTCCCATCCCCTCTCTCTCAGAGGAGCAGTGTGAGGATCCAATAAAGAACTTGAAGGAAAGGGATAGGGTGTCGGGGAGGGAAGGGAGAAGTGTAGGACCTGCTGGAATGCGGGCATGAGTCATGCCCAAGTAGACAAGGGCAGTCAGAGGTGTAGACAAGGGCAGTCAGAGGTGTGGACCTGTGGGAATCCTTAGGGACCGCTGTGGGAGTGTCTACACCATCTTGGAAACCAGGTTGACATCAGTCACTGAAGTCAACATGACGATCTACATGCTCTGTGGCCCTGTGACTCCACTCCTAGCACCAGCGGACACGTTCAGGGACGCCCCTAGCAGCATTGCTTGTCACAGTCCCAAGATGGAAACTATCCAATCCCCAAAGCAGAAGGGGTGCATTTGGGGCCTATTCATATAATATTTTTTTTGTGCAGGTGTGGCATTGAGGATTGGACTCAGGGATGTTTGTACCCCGAAGCCACACCCCCAGCCCAGTTTTATTTCTAAACAGGGTCTCACTAAGTTGCGGAGGGCCTCACTAAGTTGTTGAGGCTGACCTTAAACCTGCAATCTTCCTGTCTCAGCCTCCCAAGTACTGGGATTCCAGGTGTGCACCACCACGCCCGGCTATGTCCATATAATAGCTAAAGAATCCCGTTAGGAGAATCAAACTGCCCAGCATGGTAGAGAAGGGGCTGCAATGTAGGCAAATTTAAAGACCAGCAAGACCACAGTGACCGAAATGGATAGGGAGTCCACGGTAGCCATAACCTACCCTAAACCATACAATTTTGATGTTCACGATCAATAAGTCATTCAGATACAATCCATACCAGGGTCGTGACTCCTTGACCATGTTCCCATGAAGCCAGCCTCTCTCCGTGGACACTGCCACGAAGGGCTTCTCACCACCAACGTGGCGGCCCACGTGAGATTGAATGAGGAGGAGTTCAAGCCCTGCCCCTGGTCTCATGGCAAAGGTCATCTCTGGGCACCTTCCGCTCACGGCCGCTCCTAGTTCTGCTCCCCTGGGGCCGCGTGGGACCTTTAGAGGAATTTGCAAGATGGCGGTTTGGGAGTCTATGCTGAGCTTGTCCCCTGTCAGCCCTCCCCTTGCTCTGCCTCGATGGATAGGCAGAAGAGCTCCATGGTTACGCGTCCCGCCTCTGGGGTCAGATGGCTCGGGGTCAAACACGATCCGTGTATTACCTGTGCCACTGGAGGCGAGCGACTCGCTCCCGTCTCCTCGTACAGGTGACAGCCCCCTCTGGCGAGGTTGCGATGAGGACTAGAGTCGAGGTGCAGAACCTACCTATCCGGCCCCACATCTGGCACACACGTGAGTTTTTACTAGTGGTTCCCAAATTTTGTCGCACATTAGAGTCACCCGGGGGGATCTTAAAACAACACCCTGATGTCAGGGTCACCCCTCGTACAAAGTCTTGGGGCAGAAGGCCAGCACTGATACTTCCTAAATATCCCCGTGGGCAGCGGAGTTTAGGAACCGCCAATTCTCATCATCATTTCCTGAAATAGGGGCTCAGGAACTCGAGCTTTGACCCAGGGAGCTCTGCTCTGCCACCTGCTCGCTCAGGCTCCGGTCCTGTCATCCGCTCTGGCTTCTATTGCTTTTGTCTGCATAGGTGTGGGAGGTGAACTCTGGCTCAGCTGGCAGCAAGCTCACACACAAAACACTGCCCGCCTTTCCCCATTGTAGGAAACGGTGCCCCCAGACGCTTGTGAACTTGGGGGGCTGCCTCGACTCCCCATCTGCTACATTTGGTGGAGTCTGGTAAGATCCCTTCTCCAACCCTTCATTGCTGTCAAGGAGAGTGAGGCGTAGCCTCGCTCATCCCAGCCACCGCCATCTTCCTCCTGCCTGGACAACTCCGACAGCCTTCTGTCTTCCCGCCTCCACTCTAGCCCCCATTCCCAGGCAATAGCCACGTGGGTCTTTTAAATGCACATCTCATCACCCCTGTGCATTAAGTCCTCAAGGGCTCCCCATTGCCATCTGGACAAAGACCCAACTCCTGGTCATGTCTTATAAGATTCTGTTACCAGTTCCCTCTAGTCTCATTGCTCATCCCACCCCTTGAATTTCCAGGCTGTAATGGTGGTAACTTTTAATTCCTCAAAAGCTTCAGCCCCAGGACCTTTGCACATGCTCCTCGGGCCAATTTTACCCCCAAACAGCCTTCTCTGAGGCCTCTGGCTAGTTTATATACTTCTGTTAGACCTTCCTCAGGGTTAATTTTTCTGCCTGTCTTCTCTGCTAAGAGCTGATAGAAACATGCTTTGGTACTCCATAGAGGGTGTTAAATGCTTTTCATATTGACTCATTTAATCCTATGACACAGACATTATTACCCTATTTTATATGAGAGGAAACTGGACTTTATTACCCTATTTTATATGAGAGGTTAAGCTATTTCTGCAAATGAGGGTCACAGAACTGTTGAAGGGCAGAGCTAGACCTTGAACCTGGGCAGTCCCATCCCAGGGCCTGTGCGCTCAGCCTGATTTTGCCCCACAACAGAAGAGCTACAGGCTGCTGTGTCCCTAGACTCCTAGAGCCCTGGGCGTGGTCCACACGGGAAGGTCTTTGAAGGGATCACGCTGCAGGGCAGAAGGCAGAACAGAGGAGCATCATCCTCATTCCTACGCGGGTTCAAAAGCACAGGAGGCAAGTAGAAAGAGAAGCAGTCCAAGCTCTGGGTAATGTGGGGGTGCCAGCAGGAACACGCTTCTACACGTGTGCCCCTTGCTGGAGCCAGGTCTTCCCCTGTTGGGAAGGAGCCACCCCACCCCACCCTCGCCCTGCCCCCGTCCCAGCCGCCCGCTTGGGGTCTCTGAGCAGAACCACCCCGCCAATTCATCAGGGGACGTCAGGCTCCCAGAGCTGCGTGGGCATAAATCAAACGGAGGAGGGGGATAGGTTTAAAAGAAGGTTGAAGAAAAGGTAGTGGGGAAAGAAAAATCGGGGAGGGGGTGGGGAGAAAGAGCAATGGAGGGAGAGAGAGAGAGAGTGGGGAAGTGAGATCAAAGGCTAAAATTCATCAGAGATAACGGAATTATTTATTTTTCCTGCTCGAAGTCTCTGGGCCTTTGAGGGCTCTGCGCTGATGTATTTGGACGGCTCGGCCGTCTGTTACCAGGGGCCACCCCGGCCCCCGAGGCACGTTGGTTCCATCAGCGACCGCCCTGGAGCCTTTTGAAGTGGGCCCTGCT
The DNA here is from genome assembly GCA_004027185.1 of Glis glis. NCBI lineage: Eukaryota > Metazoa > Chordata > Mammalia > Rodentia > Gliridae > Glis > Glis glis. The sequence continues at coordinate 50,069 of PVJS01001461.1, read as the reverse complement.
GGTGTTTATTCGCCTCCGTGTAAGAAACGTGCGCGCGGCGCAGCTGCCCGGCTGGGGGTGGGAGAGAAGGGGGACCCCTCATTACTCATGAGGTTGTTTATTTGGGAACCAGAGCGGCCCTTTCTCCAGTTATTACTCAACGTCCTCTACAGAGGACCCCACCCCCATTCCAGGAGGTGGGGCAGGAATAACAAACCCGCTGGCACCTCCACCCGGGGCTCCCATCTCGCCCGGGTCCCACGGTGCACTTGGCTTTCCGGGGACAGATGGAGAGGAAGATGTTGAGCATGCGCAGCTGGTCCCAAGAGGGCTCCGGACATGGGGACCTGAAGGCCAGGGCTCCAATTCTAGTTCCGTCTCTACTCACTAGGTGACCCTCAGGGGCGAGCGAACTCGCTGAATCCTCCAGTTTGCTACCCTTGTTCATGGGACAGACGGGGAAACTGAGGCTCAGAGAGGTTAACATATGCCAAAAACAGAATACTCAATGCATAGTCCACTGTGAGTGAGCTACTAGAAAAATCAGCAACTGGCTAAGGTCTATGTAGGATTCACATGACTCGTTTTCCTAAGATAACGGTTTTCTCCCTCTCCTGTTTTTTAGGTCACTGGTCAAAAGTTTAAGGCATTATTTTATTATTTTTGTTTTGGTATTGGGGATTGAATCCAAGGGCATTCTACCCCTGAGTACATCCTCAGCCCTATTTTATTTTTTATTTTGAAACAGGGTCTCGCTAAGTTGCTGAGGGTCTTGCTGAATTGCTGAGGCTGGCCTGGAACCCACAATCCTCCTGTCTCAGCCTCCTAAGTGCTGGGATTACAAGTGTGTGCCCCACGCCTGGCTATGGTTTTAGTCGACTGGCTAGGTTATGTGCTACTAAGTGAGTAGTCTAAATGGAGAGTGCTAGTTTGTGGAGAGTGGTTAGCAGATAGTATCGCTATTGATTGCAAAACTATCCCCCCTTCAAAGACGAAAACCATTTTGCCTCAAATTACCATTAAACCAGCTCGCTTCCTTGCCCACCAGGAAGAGGGGGGCAATGACTAGACCCTTCCCCCACGAGACCTTTGCGAGGACTCAGAGACCACGGAGTGCGTGTATGACGCGGCATGCCAGGGACGCCATTTCCTCAGTGCCTGATGAGATAGTTGCTTATTTGACCCTCAGAACAATCCTACGAGACAGGTACTAATGTTCCCGTTTTACAGATGGGGAAACTGACTCAGAAGTAAATGAGGTTATATAGCATCTTTCTAGGGGCACGCAGGGTCTTCGGAAGTCTGCAACTATTAAGTTTGAAGTGTAGTATCTTGTGTCGAGTCTTTAAGAACAGTTCATAATCGCAGCCCGTGGGCTGCTCAGTGCTCTACCCCCGGGGCAGGGCTCTTTGCCACGCAAGCAGGCAGGTGGGAGAAGATGCCTCCCTTGGAGACACGGCAGTAGAATGGGAGGTGTCAGGCAGCAGGACCACCTGTGTCCAGCCACATCTCCTGCAGAGGCAGGGACCACAGTCCTACAGGAAGAGCCACGGGCCAGCAACATCCCGGCTGGCCAAACTCGGGCATCAAGAGGAGCCAGAAGTGAGCCTTCCTAGGTGCAAGCAGGCGAGGCCAGGCTGCTCCGGGGGGAGGGAGGGCTAATGGCCGGTCCCTCAGAGGTGACAGCGGCAGAAGTCACCTTGCAGAGCCTCCAGGGGTTCGTTCAGGCAGCGGCTGTCAGGAGCTAGAGGTGTTGGAGTCATGCAGGGTGCCCCCTCCAAGCCTGCCACCGGGTGCCAGGACGGGGGACCAGGTGGCGCCAAGTCAGCTGGGTTAACATAGTCAACTGTTTTTAAACAGATGTGCGTCTTCACTCTCTTCCAACAAGGCCGTTCCGGAAAACCAAGGCGATGAATGCTTCTCGAACTCCTCCACCCACACCTTCCCTTTGTCTATTCCGAGCCTTGGAATATTCTAGTAAAAGGGACTCAGGCCCGACGGCAGCCCACTCATGCGGTGGGTTCAGACATGCGATTCTCGGCCACCTACCTGCCATCTCCGGCCCGCAGAGGGACCGGCGGGGACAGAAACTTTAGAGAAGTTCTCCAAGGGAGGTGCTTGGAGACCATGCGGACAAAGGCCCCGACATGGCAGCCCACAGGCCGAGAGGGAAGGCCGGTGCCGGGCGAGGGGACGCCGTCTGGTTTTGATTTAGCCGTCATCATTTACTTGCGTTGGGAACAATGCTCAGGAAAGCCCACGTTGCCACGTGACCCCTGGGCCGGCGTGGGAGCCAGCAGCCCCCCAACCCTGAAACCCACGATGTGGGTTCGCTCTCACGTCAGCTTTGTGCAAAACCTGCTGCAGAAGACCCCAGAGAAGCCGGGCGTGGTGGCGCACGCTTGTAATCCCAGTACTTTGGGAGGCGGAGACTGGAGGATCCAGGTTCGTGGCCAGCCTCAGCTACTTAGTGAGGCCCTCCGCAACTTTGTGAGACCTGGTTTCAAAATAAAGTATAAAAAATAGGGCCGGGGGTGTAGCGCAGAGGTAGAACGCCCCTGTGTTCAATCCCCGGTACCGCAAAAAAAAAAAAAAAAAAAAAAAAGACCCCCGAGTCCTGGGATGCTCCGAGGGAAACGGGCACACACATGGAGGTTTCTTCCTCAGCCTCTTGGGAAGATATTGGTGCTCGTCTTCCAGCCCAGCGGATGCTAAGAACACTCAGGAACCAGAGACATCTAAAGCAGAGATTCCAGACCCCTCTTCTGTCAGACTTTAGCACTGTTGTCTTTTTCTGAGGCCCCAGCTAGAAATGCCAAACATTGCAACCTTGCTCCTCCCCTCTTCCTAGCTCACCCGAGGAACTTTCCGGAAGATGTGGTTCAAGAACCTTTTGCACTCGGGGTCCTGATGGTGGGTGTCAGGAAACCGGAAGCTGTCCCACTGCCTCGGGTCTTAACTGGTGCTTTAAGATCATTTGATTCTTTCCCCAATTCTCTGAGACCCATCACTCATGTTTTACAGAGGAGAAAACGGTCAAAGGAACTTATGAGAGAGGTTTTCCCTGAGTCCGTACAGGTAGGATGGAGGTAGAAATAGGACGCGCAAGCTGGGCGTGGTGGCGCACGCTTGTCATCCCAGTACTTGGGAGGCGGAGACCGGAGGATCCGGGTTCGTGGCCAGCCTCAGATACTTAGTGAGGCCCTCCGCAACTTCGTGAGACCCGGTTTCAAAATAAAGGATAAAAAATAGGGCCAGGGGTGTAGCATGGAGGTAGAACGCCCCTGCGTTCAATCCCCAGTACCGCAAAAAAAAAAAAAAAAAAAAAAAAAAAAAAAAAAAAAAAAAAAAAAAAAAAAAAAAAAAAAAAAGAAAAAAATAGGACACGCAATCTGGGTTTGTGGGGCTCCAGAGAGCTCTGAATAGCTTGAGAACAGAACTCCATGAAGGCGGGGTCCCTGTCTTCTGCCCTGTAGGACAGCACCCGGCCCAAACACAGCACTTAGATGCTTAAATTGGCAAAATCCTGTCTTCAGCCCGCGATCTTGAATCTCAGAGGTGAAGGGAATTCCTGATTTCTTTGTGAAATATAATATTTATAATTATATACTTTATAGAAGTACAGTATTAAAGTCAGTGGTATACAGACATTCTGTACATGTTCTGTGAAATGTGCTGTCATATGAAATAAATATACCTGTTATTTAAAAAAAAACACAAAAAACGGAAGTGGTGAAACATCTTTGCTTTCCTACCACAAGGAGGCGCTGTGAAGACTGTGGTGAACCCCTGCACATGCAGTCCCTTGTCCACGTGTTTTTTTTTTTTTTTTTCGGTACCGGGGATTGAACCCAGGGGCGGTCTACCTCCGCGCTACACCCCCGGCCCTATTTTTTATACTTTATTTTGAAACCGGTTCTTACAAAGTTGCAGAGGGCCTAAGTAGAGAGAGAGAGAGGGCTGAGGCTGGCTGCGAACCCGGATCCTCCGGTCTCCGCCCAAAGTATTGGGATTACAAGCGTGCACCACCACACCCAGCTGTCCACGTGTTTTCAGTATTAGAGGTACATCTGGAATGAGCAGGAAGGGACCCCAGAGGCACCAGCTGTGGCGGCAAACTTTCACGGAGCGCGACCATCAGGAGATGGCTCTCGGCTTGGGCCAGTCTCTGAGTGACCACCGGGTCCATGCAGGTGTCTGAGGCTCCAGGGTCTTCTGGTCGATGCCAGATAGAAGCGGGCACCTTGGCAGCCCATTGCGCTCCCCTTCCTTTTCCAATGGAGGCTCATCGACGTGCTGAGCCCAGAGCCAAGGAGCGCGTAGGGTTCTATCCTCCTCTTCAGAGCTGTTTCAAGTGTCTGATTTTGTTAAGATCTAGGAAAGGCCTAGCACCAAACTTAGGAGTATCAATCATGGGATATACTTTATTTTGGGATAATTTTAGAACTACAGAAAAGTTGCGAGGACAATAGAGAGAGTCCCACATACCTTCCCCCAGCCTCCCCTAATTTTAATGGTTTGTCAAAACTAAAGCAAACATTGGTATATTACTATCGACAAACTCGAGTGAATTTGGACGTTAGAGGGGTTTCTATTTTTGTTCATTTCCTGTCCCAGGATCTAGTCCATATTTCCGAAATAAGCCAAGATACACACGTACCCCACACAGGAAAGGTCCCCTTCGATTCTGTCCTCTGCCCCAGTAAGTTTGTCAGCAGTCTTGTAGACCCACATTGTCCAAAATGGTTCCCATTAGCCAAGAAGGTAATTTCACTTTTTTTTTTTCTTGAAGTACTGGGGATTGAACCCAGGGGCGTTCTACCTCCAGGCTACACCCCCAGCCCAATTTTTTTATTCTTAATTTGAAACAGGGTCTCACTAAGTTGCGGAGGGCCTCACTAAGTAGCTGAGGCTGGCCGCGAACCCGGATCCTCCGGTCTCAGCCTCCCAAGTACTGGGATTACAAGCGTGCGCCACCACGCCCGGCTTTATTTCACTTTCAATGAACTAAGTAAGAAGAACCTTCAGTTCTGGATTCACAGTCTATATTTCAAGTGCTCAGTAGGATCCGTTGCTTGTGGCTACAGCCTCAGGCAGCACAGAGACCTGACTCTCCATACACCAGCTGATCTATACTGTTCTAGACTTTGTTTTGCTACAAATACATACTTAAATACATAATTTTTTTTTGCAGTACTGGGGACTGAACCCAGGGGCGTTCTATCTCCGAGCTACCCCTCCAGCCCTATTTTTTATTCTTTATTTTGAAACAGGGTCTCACTAAGTTGGATGGCCTCACTAAGTAGCTGAGGCTGGCTGCGAACCTGCAATCCTGTCTCAGCTTCCCAAGTACCGGGACTACAGGCGTGCGCTACCACGCCTGGCTTCATACCTTTATTTCTTTCCATAATTTTTTAAAATACAGAATAGACTGCACACCACATAGGAATTTTACCCTATGTGTTTTGGAGACTGCTCAAATTTAAGTGTTTTGGAGACTGCTCAACACCAGCACATGAAGGTCAGTCCTGGGCACTTCGGTTGTTACAGGGTGCGGGCATACGTCTATTCAAGTCATTCCTTCTTGATGGGCACTTGGGTTATTCCCAATTTCTTCCTGTTACTATGAAGGCTACTCTGAACATCCTTCTCTGTTCTGAGAGAGCCCCAGGTTGATTTACCTCAAGGGTAGAGTGGATTAGACCAGTGGGAGAAACACTCGCCCTGAAATTTCTTTCTGTACCCACAGAATTACCCTCCAGCCCGATGACAGTGCTCAGTGACCCTGGGTGTGGGCAGGATGCTGGGGTCTGTGTCGGGGACCACTTGTGAAAGTCATGGGCCAGATACCGACTGGCAGCCCACCGGTAAGATGGCGTGACAATCAGACCAGAAGGCTGCGTCAAAGCTGTGTGCGCGGTGTGGTGTGACTGGCAGATGTTGATTGCGTAGCAAATACAACTCAGTCGCTGGATGGAAAAAAAAAAAATGGTGGCCAATCGGCAGCCTGTGCACACGCTCTATGCCATACCTTTTAATCCTCAACAACGCCACTAGGCCAGTTCTGTGATCACCGTTCTACAGGTTGAGGAAACTGAGGACAAGGGTTAAGGAACCTCTTCTACCCGCTTCCTCAAAAAAATCCCAGCTGCCGGGCGTGGTGGCGCACGCTTGTAATCCCAGTACTTGGGAGGCCGAGACTGGAGGATCCGGGTTCGCGGACAGCCTCGGCTACTTAGTGAGGCCCTCCGCAACTTAGGGAGACCTGGTTTCAAAATAAAGAACAAAAAAATAGGGCTGGGGGTGTAACTCGGAGGTAGAATGCCCCTGGGTTCAATCCCCGGTACCACACACACAAAAAAAAATAGGGCTGGGGGTGTAGCTCGGAGGTGGGATGCCCCTGGGCTCAATCCCCAGTACCGCAAAAAAAAAAAAAAAAAAAAAAAAAAATCCCAGCTGGTCAGAGCTGGGAGGTGAAATTGATGCGAGGTCCACACTCCTAGCACGTGCCCGAGCTGTCCCTTGCGCAGGACAAGCATGCAGAATATACGAGTTCCCCATGTCCCCTCCTCCTTTGTCTACCAGGCTCCCATCTTACCAGAGGATCTTGTCTAAACCAAGACATGAACCTTCACACATCACATTAATTAGACTACAGACTTCACTCGGATTTAGCAGTTTCCCCACCCCGATCCCGCTCTGTCCCTGTCACAGGCCGGGACCGTTTCTGTAGGAGCTAGCTGCATTTCACAGGGGTGGGTGGGTGGGTGGGCAGGTGCTCGGGGAGCCGAAATCTCCAGCGCAGGCAGCACCATCCTCACTGCGCGCTCTCGGGCAGGTCGCGCTTACTTTACAGTCTCATTTCACGTCCCTGTGTTCAGCCCCCCTCGCCCAGGCAGCACAATTCTAGGCACCGAGAAACTTAGCATTGAGTGACTGAGGCGGCCCAGGGGCTTTGGGCCCCCAGCTCTTCGGTGTTTCAGCCATGTGACTCAGATGTGGGGTATTATGGCTTTAGTTCCTCCTCCCAGTTATTTCGGAGCGTGGCTGGCCTGCAAGGAGTGGGGAAAGACTGTGGCAGAACCTCTCAGGATGGTTTTAGTGCCCAGAGGCCTGGGTTCCACTCCAGACCCCGATAGCAGCCCCCAGGGATGGGGCAGGGGTCTCTGGATTTTTTTTAGTCTCCAGGGATTTTATCAAAGCCAGATTGAAGACCTACAATCTGAATCTATTTCCCCAAACTATTGAGCAGTGTGCAAAATCCTTGAAGATCCCTGGAGGGTGGTGTGCAAATATGGCCTCTGCTTATCACTTCTATACCATCCTAGGTAAGTCAACTCTTAGTCACCGGGTGTCCCCATGGAGGCAAAGCAGGTCAGCCACTTCCCTTGCCCGCGCTGATGGGAAACTGCATCCCGCCACCGAATAAACGATGGGGGTTAGGTGATGCTTTGCAGAAAGTATACACATTGCCAAAGCCCCTGCACCCAAATTGAGCTTCTGTCAAGTGCACAGAATAAACGGAAATGTGCACGGTCATCTTGCTTGCTGAGAACACACTGAACAAAAACCTCACAGGGCTCTCTCTAGGTCCCCAGGGAAGATGGTCTGCACAGTAATAATTCCATCAAGAAGCTTCAAGCAGCCGGACGTGGTGGCGCACGCTTGTAATCCCAGTACTTTGGGAGGTGGAGATTGGAGGATCCGGGTTCGCGGCCAGCCTCAGCTCTGTCTCTCTCTCTCTACTTAGCGAGGCCCTCTGCAACTTCGTGAGACCCGGTTTCAAAATAAAGTATAAAAAATAGAGCTGGGGGTGTAGCGCGGAGGTAGAACACCCCTGGGTTCAATCCCTGGTACCGCAAAAAAACAAAAAACCAAAAAAACAAAGAAAAAAAGAAGCTTCAAGTATGGGGACTTTGATTTTTAGATCCCTCATTTTATTGATAAACTATATAAATTTTTTTAGGCAGAATTGGGGATGCAACCCAGGGGCATTCTACCTCCGAGCTACACCCCCAGCCCTATTTTTTTTTTATTATTTTGAAACAGGGTCTCACTAAGTTGTGGAGGGCCTAAGTAGCTGAGGCTAGCCACAAACCCGGATCCTCCGGTCTCAGCCTCCCAAGTACTGGGATTACAAGCGTGCGCCACCATGCCTGGCTATTGATAAACTATATTTAGTTATTGCATCAGGTTCCCCTTCATGCTGTCTCATTAGAATACTCCTTACCCCCATGAATAAAAGTTAACTAGTAATATCTTCTATTCATCTCATTCCTTAATGCTGCTTCCCAGAAATCAGTGTTGATATATTTTGGTGTGTGTCTTCATAGATTTTTTTTTTGTGGTACCGGGGATTGAACGCAGGGGCGTTCTACCTCTGCGCTACACCCCCGGCCCTATTTTTTATAGTTTATTTTGAAACTGGGTCTCACGAAGTTGTGGAGGGCCTCACTAAGTAGAGAGAGGCTGCTGAGAGACTATTTGCTGAGGCTGTCCTTGAACCTGCGATCCTCCTGTCTCAGCCTCCCAAATACTGGGATTACAGGCGTGCACCACCACGCCCAGTTTGATAGTGATTCTTAACTGGGGTGGGGGTTGGGAGGGAGGAGCAGAGATTTGTTTCCTGGGGATATTTCTCAATGTCCAGAGACACTTTTGCTTGTCACACATGGATAGTGTCACTGGCATCGGCGGGAAAGGTGGAGGATGTTGTTAAATATCCTACTAGCTAGAGGACGGCATCTTCACCACAAAGAATTACCCATCCCCAAAGATCACTTGTGTCGAGGTGGATGACTCCTGTCCATCTACAGATACGTGCACGGGCATGCATGTCGCAGGTGCTGACTTGGGTTTTTCTGGTTCACACTTCATATTGTGGGCATCTGTGGACTGTCCCGTTGCACGCACGTACCCGAGAGTATCTAAGAAAAAAAAATGGCAACAACTTAATGCTTACTACAAAAACGGCTCTACGGACATCTTGGCGTGTTAATCTGATGAATTCTCAGTTCCAGTTCTGTGAGCGATTACAGATGTGTTTCTTCTACGTGGGATGATTCTCGGATGCCAGGAAGACGTGGTCAGCTCAGGTTTGCAAAACCCTACGATTGTGTTAGTGCACACACGTCTACCAAGAGTCCTGAGAGCCATTCAGCCCCCAGGGCCGATGAGGGAGCGCCTCTCAAAGCCAGGCGTGCGTCGAGGGCTCGGGCAGACCATTGCTCTCTGGGTTGCAAGCCTGCACGCCCACGTGAGTCATGGCTTTGAAATCCACCTCAGATGCCAGCTGAAAACAGAGGCTTTGCATAATCAAGTTGACAGATGAAGCCGGGCCTGCCCTGCTAGGGACAGACTCATCCATATCCTGGTTTAAAAGAAATATTGCATTTTTAAAGAGGAAAGAAACATATTTAAGAGATAAAGAGAGGGGGGGAAGAGAAGAGTTTTCTGGTCATTAATTATAATAAAACACAGGGGGAAAAATTCACTTTAAAGGCACAGTAAAACCCTGTAATCTTCAAAGAGATAGGGGAGGCTCAGCTGCTTGGGAAGAGAAACTTTAGCCAGGAGGTCACCATTTCCCGCTGATTGCAAGCAGCCCCGGGAGGCCGCGGTTGGCGGCGGGACGCGGCGGGCTCGGAACAGATTCTTTTCCTGCTCAGCTAAGATCTGCTCCTGCCCTATGCGCTGCTCACATCAAATGCTGTGCAGCGGAAGGCGCTCCTTTCCCGATCTACCCCAGGCCCTTGGTGTTCAGCAGCACGCTCTTGCAGGGTCCACGAGCTCTCGCCGCCCTTTGGGACCCCGTGTCTTCGGAGAGCTCTGCTTTCGCTCATCAGCCATCAGGAGGTGAGAATGTAGGTCCAGTGTGGCCCGACTTTGATCATCCAAGGAGCCTTAACTCCGGGTTTTTATGTCAACTTTCCCTGTTTGCAAAATCCACACGTCCGGCGGGCAGCAGAATTGGGACTTAGTGTAGTCAGGCGGCCAGTTTTTGGAGGTACCGGAAGACTCAGCCCGTCTTGAGAGGTGACATTAATTACTGCCACCGTATTAACAGCTGAATGTTCCACGAGCTTCTGGTTTGACTGTAGGACTGGGGTGTCAGAAGAGCCCCAGAGTTTGGAGGGGTGGGGCTGGGTTAGTAAAGGACCTTGCTAGCAGGGTGTGGTGGCACAGGCTTGTAATCCCAGTACTTGGGAGGCTGAGACCGGAGGATCAGGGTTCACGGCCAGCCTCAGCTATTTAGTGAGGCCCTCTGCAACTTTGTGAGACCCTGTTTCCAAATAAATAAAAAAGTAGCTTGGAGGTAGAATGCCCCTGGGGACTGAACCCAGGGGCATTCTATCTCTGAGTTATACCCCCAGCCCTATTTTTTTTTTAATTTTGAAACAGGGTCTCACTAAGTTGTGGAAGGCCTTGCTAAGTTGCTGAGGCTGGCTGTGAACCTGTGACCCTCCTGTCTCCACCTCCCCAGTACTGGGATTACAAGCATGTGTCATCATGCCTAGCTTAGGAAGTCTGGTTCTTGCTGAACAACCTTTTTCTCCTTGCTTGCGAAAGATACTTCTCAGGGCATCCTAAGACAGCTTCAGTGAAGTTCTTTGGGGAACTAAATCTATAAAGAGGTTTTGTAAATTTTGATGTTAAAAACAGTAACTCCAACCATCCTGGAGGGGATAGAGAGTCCCTTCTTCTGGCTCTTAGCTGCCGTCTGTTCTACCAAGCAGAGCTCGCTCCTAACACATGCATTTCAGACTGCGGGTTGCAACCCAGTAGAGACCTGAAAATCAGTTCAGTGGCTTGAGATGGGCTTAAACATATGAACAAGTAGAAAATCAGAGTTCACTAGCATGACAAGTTAGTGGCGTTAGGTTGCTTCAAGATACTTTTGTTCTGATTACATATACACATGTGTGGGCATGCCAGGCTAGGATGAGTAGTCTGGTGATGGATTCTACCGACTCCTGAGAGCTGATCTGCACATCTCTTCCTGATTCTGCATGCAGCGGTTTCAAGATGGTAGCTTGGAATCGTCACGATGGGAGTATTTACACCATGGAAATGGGCAGACATGCAAATCAGGAACTTCCCCTGGAGAGCTGTTTGTTTTTATGTAACTAGTGGTCTAATAAGTGTTAAAGATGTATTAAACTCAACTCCTGGTTAAAAGAAAAAAGTGGAAGTTGAGCTTCCTGTTGGTGGGACCTCAGGGACACCACCTGTGGGTACTGGGGAAGACGGCTTATCCCGAGAATAATGGGACTGCAGTACAGCTGCCACAGAGGCCTTTTCTGACCCCAGAGAGCTCTGACACTTGGATGACCTTTCAGAGTTGTCCTAAGTTAGAATGAGAAGAGAGGGGGGCTGTATGTACTTCCTGGGTTCATCATGGTATGGCGGTGGCCCCCAGGAAGTGTGGGAAGTGGGGGAAACTGCTGCCCTTAGCAGAAGGTGACTCCTGGACAACATATCTGTGAGTCATCGTCACCCCAAACCTGTGGCACCTAGGGGAATGACAGCTTGGCCCTGGAGGTCTGGGTGGTCCGCTATGGGGTCCCCCTCTGGGGGGGGATATGCTGCCCCTATGGGAGGGAGCCCAAGCTAGGCTGCTAGAGAATGGCAGATCACACTGCCCTGCTGTCCCAGAGAGGACCATCTAGGTCAGTCTGATCCCCAAGTATGAGCGTAGTCGTTTGGATTTAGAAAGCCCCTTTAGTCCTCATGGAAACAAGGTAGCCATGTTGGAAATGTGGCTTGGTTGCTGAGGAGGGGTCCCTAGGAGTGTGGCCTTGGGAAGCACATAAGGTCTTTCCTCCCCCTGCTCTCTGTCTGCTTCCAGCCTCTGTGATGTGAGCCCTTGCTCTCTCCCTCCCGCCATCATGCCCTGAGATCTGCAGATCCGGCCTCATATGGACTGAACCCTGAAATCTCCAAGAACTGTGAGCAAATAAATCTTCCTTCCTCTAAGTTGTGTGGTCAGGTTTTTTGGATCATGGCGGCGAGGATGTTGATTGAGACAATGAGCAAACCCATCTGGGACCAGCAAAGCTGCCGACTGACCCAGCTGACCAGGGGTGCACAGTCAAGTCTAGCGGAGACTGGAAGAGCCACCCAGCTGGCTCCAGGCTCCAGAGCAGTATCACGCGCTTATCCTTTTCAGCCACCACTTGAGTTGGGGCATGGTTTGTCCACATCTGAGGGGCCATGTGCTAGAGGCTTGGGTCCCCGCATGGCGATGCTGAGAGGTGCTGGAACCCTCAGGATGAGGGGCCTGGTGGAAGGGGCCAGGTCCCTGGGGCCATTGCCTTTGGAAGGGATGACGGTGAGTTGTTGAAGAGTGAGCCTGGCCTCTGATTCCTTCTCTGGCTTTCTATCTTACTATGTGACCCTCCTCTCTCCCACCTGCTCCTCCTACAGGAGAGAAGGAGAAACTGGTATGGTAGTGGCTTCTGGCTTTTGCTAACATCTGCATGGTCTCACTTAACTCTGTCTGCTCCAGTATCTGTGTTAGGGATTTCACACTAATTTTCCATACTAAATTCCCTTTATTGGACTTCTTGGCATTTTCCCCTTGGGGTTTGTACTGACCAAGCCCCCACCTTAGACCATACGTGTGTGCCTTGTACCCACCCAGGGAACCTGCCACAGTGTTCCCCCCCCCCTTAAGGTATACAGTGTGACAGTTCTTCCTCAGATATCATCCAGTTGCTGGGGATTTAGCAGTGAACTCAAGCGCCACATCCCAGCCCTCATGGGGCTCTGAATTCTGATTGGGGAAGGCAGGTAGATTAAAAATGCGATCACAGTCGGCATGGAGAAAATAAAGCAGGAGATGGGGAGAGGGTTACAATGTTAAGTATTATAGAAAAGGTCTCATGAAGAAGGTGGCACGTGATCAGAGACCTGAAGGAAGTAGGGGGACCATGCTGCTACGTGGGAGAAATGCATCTTGAGGGAGATGAACAGGTGCGAAGGTCTGTTATTGGACTGAGTAGCCCCATCCCTCTCCTGCATCCTGCATTCTGGTATCCTTCCTCTGTCTCCACTGGCTGAACTCAACTGAAAAAAGGGGGATTAAGCTGGCACAGGCCGGAAGTGAAATACGTCCAGTCCAGACAGGCTAGGAAGCCACAGAGATGGGGATGGCACCATAGGTCTTAGAGTGGGACCCAGCGACTGGGTTCATCTGTGTGTTTCCCTTGGAGAAAACTAAGTTCCCTTCCTATCCATACAGACTAGTGAACAGTCACAGGTCTCACTCCAAGAATGACCTTGTTAATGTGTGGAATCTAAAAAAAGTTAAACTCAGAAGTTACAATAGGATGGTATTTACCGGAAACTGTTGGTTGGAGAGATATTTGACAAAATATAAAATGTCAGATAGTAAAAGTTCAAGAAATTGATTGTATAACATGATAATTATAGTTAACAAAATATATATTTTTTTCAGTGGTACTGAAGATTGAACCCAGAGGCATTCTACCTCTGAGCTACACCCCTAGCCCTATCTCATTTTTGTTTTGAAACAAGGTCTCACCAGGTTGCTGAGTCTAAATTGCTGAGACTGTCCTCAAACCTGCAATTCTCCTGTCTCAGCCTCCCAAGTACTGGGATTACAGGCATGTGCCACCATGCCTGGCTTATTGGTACATTATGATTAGGAATAATGGGATCTGTTACATATCTGTACATGCTACATATCTATAATTGATTTCATTTCTCAGTACCTCTCCTTTCCCGCCAGTGCATTGCGTTCTTGACAATTGCTAAGAGTAGATTTTGCATTCTTACCACAAGGACAATTAGGGAATGCTTGAATGAGGGAATGCTTGGTTAATCTGCCATTCCACGGTATCTACATCTCAAAACATCACATTGTACCCCACAAACACATACATGTTTTGTCAGTTTTTAAGATTGGAGAATTAGCCCACCACATCCCTGCAGCTGAATGGAAAGATGAGATTTTAGGATTGGTCTCAGCTTTCAAGCTCACCCCGACCCAGTGGCTGTGCATGGCGGACACAGGGACGTGGCCATTGCTGCCAAGCGCAGGGCTCTTCCTTAGACGCACGTGATCCTGGCTCTTCAGCTCCCCTCGGAGTTAGCTGACACTTTGTCAGTTCTCCCTGTCCAGGTTGGCTGCCTCTCCCTGTCTTTCGGGGAGATCAGTGGTGTGCTGGTAAATGCTTAACAACTAGCTCTAATTATGGCATTTGCCAATTTGTGTGGTGTAAAGACTCCCACCACACCCGATTTCACGGTAACTATGTGATGTCACTCCACGCCGAGTTCAAAAGTGGCTCTCACTTATCACTGGGCATTGCCCGTATGTGTGTGTGTGTGTGTGTGTGTGTGTTACTGGGGATTGAGCCCCAGGGGCATTCTACCTCCAAGCTACACCCACAGCCCTTTAAATTTTGAAACAGGGTCTCACTAGGTTGCTGAGGCTCTCCTCAAAACTTTGGTCCTCCTATCTCAGCCCTCCAAGTACTGAGATTACAGGTATGCACCACCATGCCCGGCTGGGAATTACCCTTGATAACCCACCATCCTTTCTAACTCCATCTCTGCACTTGCTTTCTTGGGGACCCAACTTACAAAGAGTGATGTGATACTCCTAGCTCCCCAAGTCTCCCTCCTCCCACATCCTATCCATTGGCATGTCCAGTAAGCTCTCAATACCGCTCAACCTGCTCACTTCCTTTCTACTGTGTTCTAGAGACTAGAAGCAAGGAGACCCGTGGGCTTCCTTCACGGTGACTGAACGCTTCCCCACTGACAAGGGCGTTGAATAGGGCAACATGATAGAAAAGCTTTCTTCCTATTGGCTTAGGAGAGGTGCCGGCATGTACGTGTGTGTGTGTGTGTGTGTGTGTGTGTGTGTGTGTGTTATTGGGGATGGAACCCATGGGCATTCTACCTCCAAGCTACACCTGCAGACCTTTTATTTTTATTTATTTATTTTTTTCAGGGTCTCGCTAGGTTGCTGGGAAGTCTCAATGTGAGGCCTTCTCTGGCCACAGAACCATGTGAGAATCACATGCAACTCAGAAGTCCTTAGAAATTCACCCCATGAGGCCCCACCCCCCTGCCAATGATAGTTAAAACCCCCAGCTTCCTCTCCCTCAGAGAACACTCCTTAGGTTTATTTGAAGCAGTTCCTCAAGCAGTCTCTGTCTTGGTCCTTTTTAGCTGCTATAGTACTATGCATTGGGTGACTTATGAACACACTTCTCAGTTCTTGGAAATCCAGGATTAAGGCATCGGCAGATTGGGGGGCCTGGTGAGGAGCTGTTTCCTGGCTCCTCGATGGCACCTTCTTGCTGTGCCCTACATGGGAGGGGCAGGGCGTTTGGTTCTCTGCGGCCTCTTTCCTAAGTCTCCCAATCCCATTCATGAGAAACGAACGCTCCAACCTTCCAACCTCACCACCTCCCCAAGGCCCCATCTTCCCATACCACCACGCGGGGCTTAGGATCGCCACGTGGATTTAAGGGAGACGGACATTCAGACCATTAGCAGTCCCCAATAGGGAAATGCTCAATTTTTTGCTGGCTAACAGTTCTATTTTTTATACTGGAGATTGAATCCAGAGGCATTCTACCTCTAAGTCACAAGCCAAGCTCTTTTAAACTTTGAAACAGGGTCTTACTAAGTTGATGAGGGTCTCAAAGTTGCTGAGACTGGCCTCAAACGTGCAATCCTCCTGTCTCAGCCTCCCAAGTCCTGAGATTATAAGCATATGCCACTGCACCTGGCTTAACAGACTCTTAATTGGAAAATTTTCCCAGGAAGCAAGTAGGGGGCAGAGGGCGGGAAATAAGAGAAGGAAACTGATGGGCTCCATTGCACCCAAATTCTCATCAAGGTTTTGGAACTTCCAAAAGCAGACCCTGTGCCCGTAGGCCAGTCCCTGGAGAAGCTGGTATACGTAGCCTTCACAATGCCAGCTTGGGAGCCACTTGGTCCCAGGAGGTTGCTGGGCAGAGAAGTAATGAGCCACATGCACCAACCACTGCATGCCCGGCAGAAGCAGGTGGGCTCGTGGCGCCCTGGGTCAGAGGCCACCTTGATCCACTTAGCCCGGGCACGCTTGGCCGGAGATCACAGGCCCCGCCCCCACACGTGCAAGCCTTCAGCCGAGTCTGGTCTCGGGGATTTAGAAGCTGCCATCTCCAGCCTTGATCCGGGCCCTCATTTCCCAAACCCTCCCCGCGCTGCATTCCCTACCTGCTCTGAAGTTATTGGAGCCTGGTGTGAATTTAGGGTTAATAAAACCATCAAAGGCCGGGTCCTGAGAGCAATCAGCCGCAATAAAGGAAGATCCTGCCCAGGAAGGTGCGACTTCAAGGCAAACGGACGAGGGAGCGTGAGGGGCCGTCGCTGGGGAGGCAGGCCGGGCCACACGTGGGGCGGCTGAGGTACCATCTGGCACCCTCAGACCCACAGATGTGCCTGGTCCGCGGCAGCCCGGGTCTCTGGGTCTGGAAGTAAGGCTACTGTCTTCTCCCCAGGTGACAGCTCTAGTTGTGAGCGCCTCTGAGCATCCGTCAGAACTCACCGCTGGTCCTAAGAAGTCAGGTGCCCCTTCTAGCCACATACCCACCGGGTCAAGAGCCCCACCTGCCACAGCCTGGGAACCCAACACCCTCCGGCAAGCTGCTTCACCCCGAGGCCCCGTGGACATCGGGGCTCAGTGGTAACACGCTTTACCAGCCGGCCCCGACTCCTCTCCAGCGTCTGGGAGAGACCCCTCGACTCATCGCAGGGCAGACGTCGAGTGTGCCCAGCATCTGTCCGGCTTGGGGTGCTGGGGCTGTCTGGGAATGGGAGGTCGGTGCCCGCAGACCCTGCTGCCGCGACATTTCCTTTTCATGGGGGAGAATGACTTCCTCCTCTGATTTGTGATGTGGGATCAGGCAGTGAGAGCTGGCGAGTAAATCAGGGTAAGGGATGGGGAGGAACCAGGGTCACTGTGTGGAGTCCGCGGTGCAGTGTCGCCATGTCAGGGAATTTATGAGACTGCAATAAGGAGAGGAAGGGACCCCTGCAGGTGGGTTGGGGAGGTGTGCGCCAGGGGCGATCCACGTGGGCCTGGCTCCTGTCATCTTTCCCTACTCCTCACCTGTCAGGACGCTCCGTCCTGTCACCTTGCCAGCTCAGCTCAGATGCCACCTCCTCCAGGAAGCCCTCTGCCCCAGAGTTCCCTTCTGCTGCACCTGGATCTCCCTACAGCTGTGAGCCCTTCCTAGGTAACCTCATCTGCACAGCATGGTCTGGCCCACGGCCATATGCTTTCCAGTGTGGCCCACAACCAATGGCACGCATGCACTGCTGTGTGAGGGCCTGGCCAGACCGTCTCAGGATGCCTCAGAAGGGCCATGTGAGCTCCAGAGCTCTGTGGGCTCGGTCAGGGCTGCCCTTGGGTCTACACCGCAGCTGCGCTCACGACCTCCGCTCACTCCTGCCTCCTTCCTCTGCCTCACACAGGGCTCAAGTCCAAAGACACCTCTTCGTAAACACCACCTTGGGACCTGTGTCTCCAGAAAAACCCAACCTGTGACATTTCCCGATGGCACTTATTAGTCTATTGAGATAGTAGCAACCACAAATGAGTGGTCAGTTGTAGAATGTCAGGACAATTTATCCAGCACCTCCAGCCTGCTGGGCGCTCTGAGGACTTGGTATGATCCTGTAGGCTCTTTTTCTTTTTGGTACTGGGGATTGAACCCAGGGGCATTCTACCTCTGAGCTATACCCCCAGCCCTATTTTTATTTTGAAACAGGATTTTTGTAAGTTGCTGAGGCTGGCCTCGAATCTGCAATCCTCCCGTCTCAGCCTCCCAAGTGTACTGGAGTTACAGGCATGCGCCACCACACCCAGCTCCTGTGGGTTCTTATCAGTTTATGTTGAGCAGCCACACCCCCATGTTATAGGTCAGGAAGAGGTTTCAGATCAATGCTTGCCTGAGGTTTCACAGCAGGTGAAAGGCATACCTGGGATTGGACACTAAACCTGCACCTGTTGCCAAGGGTCTGTGCGGATGCCCTTTTCCTTGTTGATTTCAGAATGGGTCATGGGCCTTGCTTCCCACTTACATGTCCCCAGGGACCACACCAGTATCTCTCCACAGGAACCTGGGATGGCCACCATCTGCCTCTCACTATCACTGAGTCCCCTCGGTGCTGTCTCATTTTTTTTTCTTTTTTCTTTCCAGTACTGGGGATTGAACCCAGCATTCTACCTCTGACCTACACCCCCGGCCCTTTTTTGTTTTGAAACAGGGTCTTGCCAGGTTGATGAGAGTCTTTTTCTTTCTTTTTTTTTTTTTTTTGCAGTACTGGGGATTGAACTCAGGGGCGTTCTACCTCTGAGCTCCACCCCCAGCCCTATTTTTTATTATTTTGAAACAGGGTCTCACTAAGTTGTGGAGGGCCTCACTAAGTAGCTGAGGCTGGCCAAGAACCTGGATCCTCCGGTCTCAGCCTCCCAACTACTGGGATTACAAGCGTGCGCCACCACACCCGGCTGATGAAAGTCTTACTGCTTGCTGAGGCTGGCTTTGAACCTGCAATCCTATGTCAGCTTTCCAAGTACTGGGATTACAGTTGTTTGCCACCATGCCATCTCATGTTACTCTTCGGGAAGTTTCTCAGTCAGAGGCAAGAAAGAAACTGTCCACACACAGCTCACAGATCAACAACAGTTGCAACCGAAGAACTCACATCTCTGATTAGGCAATGCAAAGTTTTCACAGACAAGACCACAAAACCGGGGTGGGCAATCTGTTCACGATCACGCATCATTAGAAAGGACTAACCTGTCCGGGATACAGCAAGGTGCCTGTGCTCAGAGACTTAATTGTAGGGGAAAAGGGGTGTCTACTCTGATGTCTGAGCCAGCAAAAGGGACCCCTTGTGTGCTTGGCTAGCAAGCACCCAAGCCCAGAAATCTTGGGATCCAATAGGGAGAAGGTGTACATAATCTATCTGTCTCTGCCACTGGGTGTTGGGACAGCTCGGATGTGACAGAAGGGCAAAGGATCACGGGTCAGGATGGGAATCCGCAGGACTTCTAGGACAGACAGGCACCAGCTCCTTATCCCCATTTAACAGCTGAGAAAAACAAGGCTCACAAGCTAAGCGATCCACGCCCAGCTCCGAGCTGTCCTGAGACTGGCCTCCCGCCTACAGCCTGCAGGAAGCAAATGTGATTTTCTCAGCAACCCTGTGTCTGCAGCTTTTTGTGGCTGAGCAGTGGGAGTAGGCTCTGTTAGATCCATTCTGGGGAGGACTAGGTACTTTCTATGTGGTCAACATGGGGTAGGCTGACCTCTCCACGGTTTAGCAACATCCTGAAGAAGTCAACAATGAGATTAGTAGCATGGAAAAAGCACAGCGTGAGGTCGGACAGCTCTGTCTGAAGACTCTCCTCCTGCTAGCTTTGTGATCTCAGGAACGTCCCCTTATCCATGTATGAAATGATGTGCTCTTGCCCCACACCTCAGAAAATGGCTTGTGAATTGTTCAGGTTAGGGGTTCCTTTTAGGTAGCGTCTCTGTTGGGATGCTTGGGCTTCCCCACAACATGGCAGAGGAGCCACAAGAGCAAGCGTCCATGATACGGGTGTCACGTCGCCAAAATATCCCCTTCTTATAACCTAGCCTTGGTAGACGATGCCATTTCTTCAACTGAAGCCGTCAAGAGGTGGATCCAGGTGCAACATCCTTCGGGATGTTGCCTGGAGAAGAAGTCAACGATGAGACAAGTAGCATGGAAAAAGCATGGCGTGAGGTCCGACAGCTCTGTCTGAAGACTCTCCTCCGCTAGCTTTGTGATCTCAGGAACGTCCCCTTATCCACGTATGAAATGATGCGCTCTTGCCCCACACCTCAGAGCGGGGATTTTAGAGCCCGGATCCTCTCTGTCTCTTCCACCTACATGCCTTAAACCCACAGTGGTCACTGCACTTGCCGCTGGCTCTACACACGACTTGAGGGAGGGGTAGAGCTCGTCCTGCTGTTATTTGGGGTGACATAACAGCGTTCTTGTCATGGATTCTTTAACCCCATGAACATGGCTTGTGAATTGTTCAGGTTAGGGGTTCCTTTTAGGTAGCATCTCTGTTGGGATGCTTGGGCTTCCCCACAACATGGCGGAGGAGCCACAAGAGCAAGTGTCCATGATACGGGCGCCACGTCGCCAAAATATCCCCTTCTTATAACCTAGCCTTGGAAGACAATGCCATTTCTTCAACTAAAGCCGTCAAGAGGTGGATCCAGGTCCAAGGGGGGAGGATGTAGATTTTATCTCTTGATAGGGTTTGGCAAATGGCTGGGGAATACGATGACTTTCCCCCATCCTGCCCTGTACTGGGAATTGAGCCCAGAGCATTCCACCTCTAAGCTACCCCCCCCCGACCAGGCCTATTTATTTTGAAACAGGGTCTTGCTAGGTTGCTGAGAGTCTTGCTAGGTTGCTGAGAGTCTCGCTAGGTTGCTGAGGCCATCCTCGAATCTATGATCCTCCTGTCTCAGCCTCCCAAGTACTGGGATTACAGGCCTGTGCTACCATGCCCAGCTAAGCGGACCATTTTTTTAAAAATGCAATCTGATATTCTATTGGCTCCTGGATTCATATCCATTACCCCCCTCCCCTGGGTTCAGTTTGGACACCCACTTCCAACATTTGAGTTTCTCTGCCACCTTGCCTGTGGCCGAGCCAGCTCTCAATGCCAACCTGAAGGGGACAGGACACTCCTGAAGGCGCCTTACCCATCAGGGGCCCTCTGTCTTCTCCATCTGTCCTCTTGCTTCCGGAATCACCTCTCAAGTAAACCACTCGCAGCCATGGCCTTGGGCTTTGCTGTATGCAGACACTCGGAGACATGTTGAGGTGGCTAAATGCATAGCCTCAGGACCTTTCTGCCTGGTTTCTAGAGGAGCTAGAAGGGGGGTGCATGGTGCACCTGTTTAACTGAGTAGACAATCCAGGTCCCTCTCCAGCTGATGAGTCAGGACTGCAGAAGACACCTACTGCTAGGTCCACAGGTCGAGAAGATTCTCAAGAAAGACACACTTAGGTCACATGACCATGCTCTCTGGATGCACCACGCAGCCCCTCCAGTGAACGTGGATTCTTGGAGCGGGGAGGAAGACCTCCCCGTGCCAGCCCTCCAGCCTTCTCTCAAGAGGAAACTTGCCGTTCAGCCATATAGATCGCATGTAGCTGAGGCACCTTTGGGATCCACTGTAGCTCCGTGCCGTTTCCCTGGGCTTCTTGGGTGACTCAAGCTGACGGCCGAGCACAGCATGGCAGCCTGCGCCTGGCCCTTTCTGCCCAACATGGCATCGCTCAAGTAAGCTGTCTTGGCTTTTGAGCACCTCCCGTTGGGGGTTTGCTGAGGTCTTCTCAGACCTGTCATGATCTGTGCCCTCCCAGTGAACCCTTCTCACTAACCACCAGGTCCCCCAGGAGCAGTTGCTAACCAATACACCCCCAAGCAGCAGGCTGGTGCAGAGGGATCTTGGCACACGTGTGCAAGGGGTGGCACACGTGTGCAAGGGGTGGCACACGTGTGCAAGGGGTGGCTCACAAATAGCACCAACGAGTGCCTTCCGCCCACCCTCCCCCACCGGTTTCACGTCTCACCCACCTCTCACGTCATGGCTGCTCAGGTGGCCGCAGCTTCCCGGGGAGGTTCCGCCTCGGCCCCTCCCACGGGATCTTTAAGCCGTAATTGCTGACCCAGGATGTGCTGGCGCTGAGTTTATCAAGAAGCTAAAGGCCGGCATTCCTCCTTCGGGTCCAGAGCCAACACTAATATAAACACCCACTCCCCATTCGTTACTCTAATTCCATCAGCGAGCTGAGCAGGCCTGACCCCGCCGAGGCCGCCTCTGATTTATGGCCTCGCCAACAGATGCGGCAGCCGAGAACCGAGCCCGGCACCTGGGCCGTGGAGAGGAGCTGGGTCAAGAGGCCTGGCAGCCCCCAGCCCTTCTGCAGGGAAGAGATGTAAGAAGCAGGGGCTCTGCTGGGTGGGTGGGAGAGGCCAGGCTGTCTATTTACGGAAGTCGCATCTCCCTCTCCTCCCCAAAGTCAGATGACCTGGGAAGAGGGATGCGCAATCCCGAAGCACACGCCAGTGGCGGGAGGCGGCGGCCCGTGAGGTCTAACCCCGCTTCTGCTCACATCTCCATGATTACCATGAGCCCTGCATCTATTTTAATTTTAGCAATATCATGACAGGGCCTTGGGCGGGTCTCTCACCCAGTCAGTATTTACACACCCATTGTTTGGCTTTACAATATGTTTTTATCACATACATATAGAACAGTGAAAAATTTCTAAGTATAGAGCTTGATGAGTTTTTACAAAAGGAATACAGGTGGGTAGCCATAATTACGCAAGCCTTCTTTATATGTCAAGATGGTGTTGTTCTTTTGAAAGGTCAGAACAATGTACCACCACAGGCTTCCTTTCTACATGAAAAAATACAGTGCACTTGCTGCATCTATTTGACAGGTGTTTCGCTGCCTGGTGGGGGATACCTCAGCACAGGGAGCCCGAGCTGGCTGCAGCCTGGGGCGCTTTGGAACTGGCGAGCAGGATTGTTCACTAGAACACCAGGTTATCCTCTCGGACCTCACGTCCATGTTTCCACCCATCCCAGGTGCTGTTTGATGGCATGGCTATAGATCTAGATAAACCCAGGTTCTAATCCCATCTCTATTTTAGCAAGTGCTGGCTCACAGTAAAAGAAATAGAACTTAGTTACATCTGTCCTCTCTCTAAATCTCTGAGGTAGATTTATCACAATGCCAAACACCAAGCAAAAAGAAAGACCCCATGAGGGGCAACCTCAATATGTCCTCTGTCTTAGGATTCAGAAGAAAGTTAACAAAAAAAAATTGGATCCTCAGGATCCATGAGTAGGGATCTTTCTACCCAAGGAAGCAGGAGGGGAGGAGGAATATAGAGCCATAACAGCAAGCAGCATCCCCACGCTTCCCCCTCCCCAGCTCACAGGTTTCCTGACTGGGACTAAACCACTCTATCGACATCCCAGCCTGTCCAGCTTTCAGACGGTCTATAGTGGGACCCTTTGGCCCCCATAGTCACATTAAATATCCAAAAAGATCCTATCTCCTGTTCATATATCCCGTTGCTCCTCTGGGGAACCTAGATTAATACAGACTTTGGAACCAGGGGTGCTTCTAGAAGAAAATTTGAAGGACGAATTTCCTTAATGTGGTGGTTTCCGAAGTTGGCCCTCCCGTCTGATTAGATCTAAAAGTACTAAATATTCTATTCTTCAAAGTACAGAGGACTGATCATCCGTGACATGAGCTGCTTAGGAGAGGTGCAAACTCAATGTCTGATATTCCTGTTTTACCACTTTGGAGAGGCGAGGACCTCGGCGACTCCATACATGTCTCAGACACTGGGGAAGAAAGGAATATGCTAATGTTGGCCGGCTGGACAAACCGAGGAATGAGCCCAGAGATTGTTTCAGCTGCCAAATGAAGAGCCAGAGCCACGTGTGCCCTCTAGCCACGGAGCTGGGATGGGTAGAAATCACGCATCAACCCTCTCAGCCTTCCTAAGATTCAGCCAATTTCTCTAACGCCCCTCTCATCTCTTTCTGTATCTCTCAGTTTTGTTTCTCTGAAGATCCCTGACTAACCCTCATTAAATGTTAAGCAAGCCGGGCGTGGTGGCGCACGCTTGTAATCCCAGTACTTTGGGAGGCGGAGACCGGAGGATCCTGGTTCGCGGCCAGCCTCAGCTCTCTCTCTCTCTCTCTCTCTCTCCTTAGTGAGGCCCTCCGCAACTTCGTGAGACCTGGTTTCAAAATAAAGCATAAAAAAAATAGGGCTGGGGGCGTAGCGCGGAGGTAGAACGCCCCTGCGTTCAATCCCCGGTACCGCAAAAAAAAAAAAAAAAATGTTAAGCAAGCAGGGAGGAAAGGGGGTACACAAGGTCATAATGGCAAAGTTCCAGGGAGCAACGGTCCAGTTCCGGGGTGCTCTGGGGACGGCCTCAGCCATCTCTCCAGGAGCCTAATGAGCGAGCGCAGGGCAGCCGGGCTGTTTATCCCTCTGCACCTCCCGTGTTGACCGGGGCTCTTCTGCTTCACCACCTATACCAAGGTGTCCCCGGGGTCATCTTCCACCAGCCAGGAGCTGACAGGCAGGACAATGTGCTGTCGGAGTTAGTGCACATAGACATGCGCAAGAGAGCCCCCCGAGAATGTGCCACGGGACTGAGGACGTTTCCAAGACACACGGACAGTCCCCACTTCAGTTAATGGAGAGGTCGCTTCAGAGTCGGGAGTCCAGGTCCCTGCATCCTCACGGGCCTTTTAAACCATGGGTGCGTGGCACCCTCTTGCCCGCCTCCGTCATTGTACAGAGAAACGCAGCCCAACGAATCAAGTTCCAGGGACACTGAAGGACCGGGAATGTTCTCCCTGCAAAACTTACCAAGCAGCTGACTTTTCGTTTCTCTCGTTGGCAAGGGGACTTTGAAGGGGCAGCCGGATGGGAGTTGGGGATCAATGGCGGCAGAAACTAAATGTCAGCAACCCCCACCAGAGAGAGAAGCGAGAGTGGCAGCGATGGGGCCGATGATGGGAAGACCGGAAGGGACAGTGGTATCGGGAGCAGCGCGGAGACTCTCTCCTGATGACCAGGTCAGGCAGAAGGGCCAGGATAAAAATGGAAAAGGCTCCCAGTATGCAGGGGCCACCGTGGCGCTGAGAACCCCCATGGTACTGAGAACCACACACCATTTCGGGTACCATCAATGGTTAGTAATTGTAATTGAAATGCCAAGAAATCGGGTGACAGCAGGATCTCTCCCCAAGTGGATACGCCGATTATCTAGTTTGATAATTATCCAGATCTTCTTCAAAGATCTCCTCCACCATTCTCAACCCTGACCGAACTCCGGGAGGATCACCTGTCTTTGCATGTTCACCTGGAAAGGAGATGGCGAGAGAGCCAGGGATGCTGTCAACGGAACACCAGCAGTGTGATGGAGAGACAAGGGGAGAGCCGCCGGGTACCTAATCCCTTCCTCCCAGCCATTCCCCCCACCATTCCTTTATGATTGCAGTTTCCATGGCAACAGCTTGGTCAGGCCCATGAGCACCGGTTGCTTCCCTTGCCCTGCCTGTTCTTGGAGGGGATGTCCTGAGACTACAGAGGGGTTTCCGCCATGTCTTCTTGGTGTTCTCAACCCTACCCGTGCCGATGCATAGTCATCCAAGAAGGATTCCATCTCCGGTAAGGATCCAAATGCAAAGAAAGACTTTTTTGGGGGTATTGGGGATTCTACCTCTGAGCTGCACCTCAGCCCTTTTTATTCGAGTCTCTCTATATTGCTAAGGCTGGCCTCCAACCTGCGATCCTCCTGTCTTAGTCTTCCAAGTACTGGGATTGTAGGCGTGTACCACCGCGCCTGGTTGAGAAAGACATTTTTCATTGAGGAGTCGAGGCAGATTGTGAGCAGGCTGGTGAGAACAGGTGTAGAAAGAGCCAGCTTCCCTGCGAGGGCTCAGCGCGCAAGCTGTGGTGTCATGCGGCGGCATCAGGACGAAGCTGGGACTCAAAGCTCCCTTCTTTCAACTTGACCCGAGTGTAAAAGCTTTGTGCATGGGGACATTGTTCAGCAATGAGATTCAAGGAGAGAAGGACAATTTTAAAAAGTAGAGTGCCCACGTAAGAAAAAAACCTTTTTTTTTGTGGTACCGGGGATTGAACGCAGGGGCGTTCTACCTCCACGCTATGCCCCCGGCCCTATTTTTTTTTATACTTTATTTGGAAACCGGGTCTCACAAAGTTGCGGAGGGCCTAAGTAGAGAGAGAGAGAGAGAAAGCTGAGGCTGGCCTTGAACCAGGATCCTCCGGTCTCTGCCTCCCAAAGTACTGGGATTACAAGCGTGCGCCACCATGCCCGGCACAAAAAAAAACCTTTTTTTTAGGAGGAGTTGGTCTCAGGTAACGCCTTGGTCCCTGGCAAGGGGCTCCTATCTATTTCCCTTTGCAAGTGCAAATTGACCCGCTGATTCCAGGAATCCATGCTACGCTGGTGGGGTCTCTGAGCAGAGCCAAGGAGCATTTTGCTTATAGCAGAATTTACTTTGACCCACAGGAGGCCATCCCAGGGCCCCACAGGCTAGAAGACAATGCCCTAGGCTCTGCAGAGGGGACTGACCTCACCTCTGGAGTCAAGACAAGCCTTCACAGGGCCCCACTAACTAGGGAATTTGGCTGTGATCTTGGAAATGTTCCAGCAGCGACAGCACCGGCGCACTCATGCAGGGATGACCAGAACCTAAGGCCTCGTGTCTTCTAAGGTTCTTACTTCTCATCTCCTTCTGTTTCCTCCCAATTGAATACGGCAGCCCATAATTCTCTAAAGTCTGTCTGTCCATCAACTTCTGCAAAGTTTCCACCCCACACCAATTCCTTATAGGGCGGAGTTCCAAATGCTGACCACTCAGTGTTTTCAGTCAGCTGAAGCCAGTCTCCTTAGCAAGTGCAAAGACAATCAAAAAGCCTGAGGCACATTTAATTTGTCAATCATTGGTTGGAGAAAGAGGCCAAATATCCAATGCCAATCCCTTATACTGGGAACACGATGGCAGGGAGACGTGTTTGTAAAGGAGATTGTGCAAAGGAGTTGCCTCCCCTTCCACACCCCAGAGATGTCCCTTGCCAATGACCAGACAACATGAGCATCTCCTTCAGCTTTGTAGCAAATTAAAACAGAACATAGATACCAAGGAGCTGGGCGTGGTGGAACATGCTTGTCATCCCAGTACTCGGGAGGCTGAGACAGGAGGATCGCAGGTTCGTGGCCAGCCTCAGCAACTTAGCAAGGCTCTCTGCAACTTAGTGAGACCCTGTTTCAAAATAAAAATAAAGAATAAAAATAGGGCTGGGGTATAGCTCGGAGGTAGACTGCCCCTGGGTTCCATCCCCAGTTCTGCAAAAAAAAAAAAAAAAAAAGATACCAAGGAAGGGCTGGTGTCTAGGTTTGAATGCAATGCTGTCCCTCTTGTCACTATCACATTCCAAAGAGCACAGAAAAGCCACAAAGCCACATGATTGTGAACCCAGGGAAGCAAACATCATTTGAGTTTTCTCCTCTTGCTCCATCTACGGCTTCCTTGGTGATGCCGACTCATTTCTGGGACACAAGACTGTCCCCCACTCCTTATCTTCAGACACGATGGACCCTCGGCCATTAACCTTTCCATGTGTTCCTGCGGTAGTAATGCTCTCTCCCTCCAACAGAACAGCCACAGGGACTCTCGACATGACCCTGCCTCCTGCAAAGCCCATAGCTTTGCTTCAAAGTAGGGTAGCCTTGTTAGCACCTGCGATAGGCACAGAAGGGAGTCGGTTCATACTCTGTCTGTAAACACTTGAGGACTGTGTCGGTCAGCATTCCATTGCTAACACAAGGTAGCCAAGAAGATCAACTTCTCAAGAGGAAAGGTTCATCTTGGCTCATGGCTTTGAGGGTTTTCAGTCCACGGTCACTAGGGGTCTGGCAAGCATCACATCCTAGTGCGGTACGTGCAAGAGAGCAGAGCTGCTCAGGGAGGAAGCAGAGAGCGAGGAGGGGCCAGGGTTCAAGGGCACACCCCATGACCCTGCTCCACTAGGCCCCGCCTGCTCAAGGTCCTGTCCCACCACTACCCAAGAGTGCCTCAGGCTGGCGACCAAACCAACAGCGGTGGCCTTCAGGGGACTCCTCAGGTGCCAACAGTGACATTTCACCCCTGGCCCCCCAAAGCTCATGTCCATCTCAATGCAAAATGCATTTAGTCATCTCCAGGAGCCCCCAAAGTCTGAGGAGATCCACATAGCTAGAAGTCCAAGTCCAGCGTCTCCTCTGAGAGTTCAGGCAAGTTCTTAGCTGTGAGCCTCTAAAACATCAAGAAGCGAGACACATACTTCCAAGATGCGGAGGCACAGGGCGAACATTCTTACCCCAAAAGGGAGGAGGAGTGGAGGTACCAAGCACTATACACACACTCAGTAGCTCATTTGATGCAGGGAATGACGAAAGCTGGTTTCCCAATCCCCTCTCATGGCGGGGGACCTTTCAGTTTTTTAAGGACCTGGACAGGGCAGGACAAAGGTAAGAGGGATTGATCTCCGGGAGGTGGGATACACTCTTCTACCCTTGGACATCACAATTCCAGGTTCTCTGTACTTTGGACCCCTAAATTTACACTCTGTATCCTATCAAATTCATGTCTTTGAAGAACCCAGAGACTAACCCTCATTTCCTAGGTTAACTAGGAAAGCAGTGTTTGAAATGCTTGTCTCAAATGCCTCGATAGACCGGCACAGACATGAAAGGGTTTTAGTGACACAGGGGGACACTGGTTGGATTTTTGGTTCGGCTGCGAGTGCCGGGAAAATCTAGCAGAGCAAACAAGTCCTGGATCTGTGTTTGGCACCTGTGGCGCCTGGGTATGTGAGGTCAACTCTGAAGAGCTTGGGGGGGCTTGATGGCTGTATCCCATGTGGCCTCTGGGGACATTCAGATCCCAGTGGTACTAAGTACTATACACACCCATACTCAGTAGTAGCTCATTTAATGGCTAATTTTTAGGTGTCAACCTGACTGAGTTAAGGATTAGAGAACTGGTCAATTATTTTGGGGTATCTGTGGAACTGTTCCCAGTGGAGAATGAGTGTACTAACTAGGAAGATCCTCCCTCAATGTGGTGGTGGCTGGGGACCATTCAGTTCTTTAAGGACCTGGACAGGACAAAGGTAAGATGGACTGATCTCCTGGAGGTGGGATACACTCTTTCTCCTACCCTTGGACATCACAACTCCAGGTTCTCTGTACTTTGGACCCCAAAATTTACACCCACCCCTTCCTACTCACAGGCTTATAGGTTGTGACTAAGCCACTGGGTTGACAACCCAGCATGTCTATTATGGGACTCCTTATCCTCCATAGTCTCATGAGCCAAATCTGAGTAAATCCTACCTCCTGCTCATATATCCTATTGATTCTCTGGAGAACCTTGATTCTCTGGAGATTCTGTTGATTCTCTGGAGAACTCAAAATCTAATACAGATTTTGGAACCAAGAGTAGTTCTAGAAGAAATTTCGAAGGACGAATTTCCTTCATTTGGGGACTTCTGAAATTGGCCCTCCTATGTGATTAGCTCTCTAAGTATGAAAGACTATTCTTCAAAGTTCTGAGAGCTCTGGTCCTCCATGGCATGAGCTGCTCAGGACAGGCGCACAACCAATGTCTTTGATGCTCCTATTTCGCCAGCCAAGAGAGGCGAGGAATTGGGCCATTCCATATACGCTTTCAGACACTTGTGGAAGAAAAGGAAAATGCTAACACTGGTTGGTGGTGCCTAATGTGGCTGGACAAACCGCTGAGTGAGCCCAGAGATTCGATTTTCTAGCTACACATGAATCACCAAAGAGCTAATTGGTACAAATCAAACAGCACCCCCCCACAATCTTGCGAGCCAATTTCCTACCTAACGCCGCTCTCGTATCTTTCTCTGTATCCTGTTTCTTTCTCTGAAGAAGCCCGACTAACCTTCACTAAATGTTAACTAGGAACGCAATATTCAAAATACTTTCTGGCTCATTCCTTGATAGATTGTCACAGGCTCTGAAGGATTTTAGTGATACACGGGGATACTGGTTGGGGTTTTTGGTTCAACTGGGAATGGGTCATTTTTTTCCCATTTCAAATATCGGATGACATTTTGGGGGAAGGAGGAGTCTGCATCCAAACCTCTTCAGCAGGGGAAGAGATGGAAAAATCTGGGAGCTTTGCTGGGAGGATGGGAGAGGCCAGGCTCTGTATTTAGGACAGAGAAATTCGCGTCTTCATCCCCCTTTCTCCTGCTCTAAGTCAGCTGACCTGGGAAGAGGGAAAAAGCAATCCCAAGGCGCATGTCAGTGGCGGGAGGAGGGGCGGCACGTGAGGTCTTACCCCTGGCTTCTGTTCACATCTCTCCATCATTACCATGAGCCCTGGATCTATTTTAATTTTATAATATCACGATAGGGTTTGGGGCATGACTCCCTCCCGATCAGTATTAATACAACCATTTTTTGGACTTTACAGTGTTTTTTATCACATACATATAGAACAGTAAACAATTCTAAGTATAGAGCTTGAGTTTTTACAAAATACATGTGTGTAGCCATAATCACGCAAGCCTTCCTTATATGCTGAGTTGTTCTTTCAAAAGGTTAGAACGATGTACCACAGGCTCCCTTCCTACATGAAAAAAAACAAAACAATGCACTTGGTGCATCTATTTTACAGGTGTTTTGCTGCCTGGTGGGGGCTACACCTCAGCACAGGGAGCCCGAGCTGGTTGCAGCCTGGGGCGCTTTGGAACTGGTGTACTGCAGGACTGCTCACCAGACTGCCAGGGTGCCCTCGGACCTCATTTCCATGTTTCAACCCATCACAGGTGCCATTTGATGGCATGGCCGTGGATCTATTTAAACCCAGATTCTAATCCTGTCTATTTCAGCAAGTGTTGGCTCATTGTAAAGGAAATTGAGCTCAGCAGTTACATCTCTTCTCAATTTCTGCAGATCTATGAGGTCCGTTTATCACAATGCCAAACGCCAAGCAAAAAACACCCATGCAGGCAACCTCAGTATGGTTTTTGTCTTAGGGTCTGCTCTGGGATCCAGAAGAAAGTTACCAAAAAATTGTCCTCAGAATCCACCAGTAGGAACCCTTTCACTCAGAGCAGGGAGGGAAGGTGGTATGGAAAGATGTAATTGCAAAGTCTCAGAGAGCAACTGCCCCATTCCACAGCGGAGCTCTGTAGACACTTGTGGAAGAAAAGTATGTAACATTGGCCGGTTGCTCCTAATGTGGCTGATGAAAGGATGAGCCCAGAGATTTGATTTCTAGCTCCATTTGAATAGCCAAAGAACTAAGCGTGTCCTTTAGCCACAGAGCTGGAATTGGTAGAAATCAAACACCAGCCCTCTCGGTCTTCATAATTTTGTGAACCAGTTTGCTATCACCCCCCTCATCTTTCTCTGTATCCTATCAAAATTTTCTCTGAAGAACCCTGACTAACTCTCATAACCAGGAATGCAATGTTTGAAATGATTATTGTCTGAAGTTCCTTGGTTGATTGTCCCGGGCTTTAAAGAGTTCTAGTGACATGGGGACACTGGTTGAGGTTTTCGGCTTGGCTGGGAATGCAACATTTTTTCCCATCTAAAATATGGGATGACTTTGTGAGGTAGCAGGAGTCTATGTGGAAACCATTTCAGGTATGATTTAGAGTGAGATGAAATCTGTCTACATTTAAACGCAGGTGACAGAGGCGTGCTGTTATGATTTCTACATATCAACGTCATCTTTGTCTTGCCTTTAAGTATAGGTCTGAAGAAGATTATTCAAAACTGAGAATCCTTCCTTGGTCCTAACACATCTGTGCTCAACACGGGCAGTGATGGTCATGGTCCTGCTTGCCCTTTCGGGTGCTCAGTAATGAGAAACGTCAGACTTCAATGGCTGACCAACTGTCAGGCACGTCTTTAGGATTTGATGGTCCTGCCTGGCTCAGGGTGGGCTTTTCCCTTCAATGAGCTTGTTTCCCTGGAAATGGTGATCTGCACAGTAAGGCCAAGCTGGGAAGCCGAGAACTCCATTGTCAGGGCATCTGGGCGCTATTCCAAAGTCAAAGAGCATTTTCCAAATCTCTGACCGGAGGTTGCCTAGAGCCCTGTCCACACTTCTATCTGGGGATTCAATGAGCCTGGTTGGCTTCTGTTTCTGTCCGAGGCAGCTGGGAAAGGATCGGGTTCACTCTGAAATCTCTGGGATGTGCAGATCTACATCAAGGGACACAAGCCAGAAGATGTTAAGACCTCAAGTAGAACTGGATGTAGAGGTCATGCCTCTGCCCTCGTTGGGAGCTAGAGCTTAGCTCAAGACTGCCCCTGTTACCTCTAAGCAAACTGCCCAGGGAAAGACCCAAGGGCGCCTCTAGGGAAAAATGGCAAGATTCCCTTATTTCTTTAGGGAAAGACCTCAGGAGCAAAAGGTGTTAGCCCAAGACCTTGATCTGAAATGGACCTTCTCTGGCATGACTCAGTCCCTGGCATGGCACCCAGCACTGGTCTCCATGCTCCCGGGACCTGCTCATAGCAGCTGCAGAGACGATATTCATATGGAAGCTCCAATGTCATCCATGTCGCCTACCATGACTATGTCTCTATAAGTTTACTGTCCTTTCAACTTTGAAATCCATTGCTCAGCCTTATAATGCTGACCTGGGAAACTACTAAAGCAGGCTCCTGGGGATTTTTCCTTACTGCTCTTAGAATATTGAATCTCAGTGGAACAGTTGTCAATAGTCCCAAGAGACAAGTTTCAGTGGACAGATTTTCACGGCAACACAAGGATGCTAAGGGGCAGAAAATGGGAAGTGAGCCAGTCCTGGAAAGCAAGTGTGCAGGAAGGAGTCAGCACAGTAGGACACTGTCTTCAGAGTCCTGCCGACAAGGTTGTCCACTGTTGGCATCTCAGAAGTAGGATTTGGGGACGACCCTCGCCACTCCCTGATAAGAAAGGCTCATTGTATCTGAACTACTGTGCAAGCCACGGTGTATCCTCAACACCTTTTTTGGGGTAGTCTGGAATTTGGAGATGTCCCAAGAAGAGGCTGCCTATATGTCCAAACCGCAATAAAAATCCCTGAGTCCAAACTGAGCTTCCATATTAGACAACATTTGCCATGTTGTCACAACAGATGGGTATTAATCAGGTGCTGTTATGACTTCTCTGGAAGATGACTCTGGAAGCTTGCACCCATTTGTCCTAAAATTTGTCCCACATGCCCTCACTCATCAATTGTGCTTTGTATGTCCCCACTGTACTAAACCATGGCCATGAATACAATTCTATGCCAAGTTCTGCAGGACCTCCTAGTGAATCGTTCCTGGGGATGGTTTGGGGAACCCCCAATACATGTTGACCCAGAAATAAGTGTTGCAGTCTCCGAGGACCACAGAAGTTTAAGTATATGCAACCTACAATGAGGGAGAGAAGACCCGTGGGTCCATTTCTCAAATGAAGTGAGGTTTTCTATCACCATTAGGGCAAGCAATTCCTCTATATACCATCAGGGCAAGCAATTCCTCTATATACCATCAGGGCAAGCAATTCCTCTATATACCATCAGGGCAAGCAATTCCTCTATATACCATCAGGGCAAGCAATTCCTCTATATACCATCTTATGACATGCTTTCTCTCCTTCACATTTTTTTTTTTGCCAACACTGGATTTTACCAGTATGACAAGAAGAAGTTTGGTTTTCCATGAAACGAAAACATGCATTTCTGTGTGTACTAACATCTGCTGTCCATTCGTATTCTTTCTCAAAAATTCCTTGTTCATACACTTGGAGGTGTACCTAGTTTTCTTCTCATGCTCTTGGTACCACTGCTGTGTGAAATTCACACTTGGTCCCTCTTTTTCCCCATGTGCTACTGGATGTAGTAATACTGGGTGCTACTCCCAGCAAATGCTACTGGGTCTTTCTAAGTCAGCATTCCTGTTAGCCCCACCCTTGATTCTCTGTCAGTCATTAGCTGCTTCAATCTTCTAGCTCCACCTTGTTTCCATTCTAGAACATCACTGGAGAATTTTCTTAACATGTGGAAGGGACATGGATGCAGCTCAGTTACACCAATTTGGGAGTAGGTATTTGAAGTCACTGTTAAAACCCCTCCCCGTTGCGAATTGCCTCCACTCAGAGGCATCAGGCAGATGAACAATTTGATTCTTAGTCTCTGTAAGAAGGAAGCTCGATGTTCCTCCTTGTTGGGGATGACAGGAGGGAAGGGTACAGGCACCAAAGCTTTATGAATTGGTTAAGGTCAACGTTCCTGATTGGGTCACGTTGTGTCTTGCTCGCACTTATGCCCACTCTCAGGGAACCTATATGCTTACTGCTGAGAAGGCAAAGATTTCCTCACATAAATGGATCACGTTCTTTAGGAATATAAGTCAGAGCTCAGCATTTCTCTGAGCTTTTTTTTTTTTTATATCTGTGGCATCACATTAACAAATGGTGTCTAGGGTGTTTCAACGGTAAGACCCAAGGATGTAGTGTAGACCACCAAGGCCACTCTAGTGTACACCTGAATCATATTGTGCTTGAGGCCAAAGAGCCCAGATATGTAGGAGCCCAAACCGAGTTCTGCTGTAACCGGTCATCTCACCATTCCATGAGGTTTCTGCGTCAAACTTGAACTGAAGGAGACACTACTTCCCTACTTATCTTGCCCTATTCAATTCTCAATCTCCCCTGTACCCTCCCCTGCTCTTATCAAAATCCCAAATCATTGAGAGTCTATTGAGCTAAAACCAGAGAAATTGAAATAATCCCCAGCATGGTCAGAATATCATTTCCCACTAACTAGAGCCTAAACTTGGCTCTAGATATGTGGGAAATACTCCAGAGAATATCCATTCTCACAAAGGTCCCAAAGACCCTCAGCTCAAAACACCAGACTATTACCTCGGTCTACAAAGGCCTACTACCCGAGCAACTCCCATTAGCTATCGATCAGAATTCTAAAGATTTAAGTAGGATAGGTAGTTAGGATGGTTGTCACCTTTGTCTTTAAAAAATTCATCACAAAATCTTTTTTCTGTAGACCACATCTGAAATGAGGCCAATAGCATAGAATACTCAGTCAACAAATAGAGCTGCTACAAGTCACCTTAGACTCTGTGACCCCAAGTCACAGCATTGTCACTTCTGTGACCCAATGAACCTGACCACACAACTTAGAGGAAGGTTTTATTTGCTCACAGTTCTGGAGATTTCAGGGGCTCAGTTTATGTTGGGCCGGCATTGGCAGAACTCAGGGCATGGTGGTGGGAGGCAGAGAGAAGGAGAGAGTGAGGGCTCTGTTCAAGCAAGGGGATTGAAGGGGAGGAGGGACCATATATAATCACTAAGACCACACCCCCAGGGACCCACCTCCTCCACCACAGCCCACCTGCTAGGTTACCACCCAGTAAGTCCACTACAATGGATTTACCCGCTCATGAGATCATAATCCTCCTGATTCAATTATATCAACTCTGAACATTAATACATGAGCTCTTCGGTGGACATTCTCTACCAAAACCATGACAGAGTCACACAATTCAGGGGAAATTCCTGTGACTTTGCCCCAAAAGTGATGCTAGCCATTTCAGACATTGCTTATATTGATCCAAGGCTAATGGCAAACCACAATTTTCAGAGTCAAGGTCATCTGAAGCGTCTTAGAACCATGCATTGGGGGATGGGAAGCCCAGTGGCCACAAAGACCACTGCAGTGAGCCAACATGACTCTTTCATTAGCAGATATTTGGAGGGTTAGAGATAACTAACTTTACAGAGCAAGCCACAGGAAGATCTACTTTCTAGTCCTGGCATTGATACCACCGTACTTGGAGTAAATACATAAGAGTTGAGATTGGGGATGTGTCCCCCAAATACGGTCTGAACTAGTGAAGGAAACTATAGCTATATTTGAGAGCTAACACATGATCATGCCATATCCTGTTGAACTACAGCCACAAGGGGAAAGGTCAAAGCATCTGTCAGAGGAACTAGATCCACAGAGCTATCCTGAGGAAGCAAGTAGAGCACCCTTAAGGTCAGAACATGGATTCTTCAAGGTACTCATCCTCAGCCTTGTGGGATCACAGAAATCTAAAACGACCTGCTGAACCAACATGCTCAGCATCCCCTTGCCATGGTGCTGGGGACCGTGGGGCAGCATCTGTGCTAGTTTAAGGATGAGTATAGAACCCTTAGAGGGAAGGGTACTGATATTTACCCTTCCAGTCATGGGCTACTGAGACACCAAAGATATAGGTACAGTCTTATAGGTGTGAATCACTCCATTTGGTCCCAGAAACTAAGGAGTCTGACCAAGAAGGTAGGCCTTCTTCCTACCTAGGTGGCCAGGCCAATGGCATGACATCACCAGAGGCTGGCGGGGCAACTAGGTGCCTCTTGGAAAAAAAATGCAGTCATGCACAGTGAGCATCAGACCCTTGGATGCATGTATTCTCAAGCTACTCATGGGGCTACATGGGGTGTACTAGAGATTTTGCCCTTGTTTCTGGCTACAGGCTTCTTTCTGGAAATGCTACCCAGGGTATAGACCCTTCATGCAGTGACATAAGAAAAATCTAGCCCCATCCTGCAGATGGTGACAGTTGGGATCTGGTGTGACCTCTGCCTTACTCTCTGCTTTCAAACACAGAAATAAGCCCAGCTGGGCCTTGAGTTTTGAGGTAAGTACTCCCTGGAAGTGAGAAGGGAAAAGGTAAGAAAACTGAGTGAAAAAAGTTCAAATCCCACCTTCCCCTCTAAGCTCATTCATGTTCATAAAGGCATATTTGTATTTTGACTTTAGAACAGTAAGATGACAAGCTCAGGGCTTGTTTGGTGAGATGTTTCTCTTATCAACATCGACATTCTCTTTTCTGAGAATGGAGGATGCAGAGGACAAGGAGAGGCCGACCCGAGTGGTGCAGGAAGTAAGATGGGAATCCAAAGTACCGATCAATCAATAGACTGATGTGCACACAGAGTCTGGCCAACCCAGCACAGCTCCTTTAACAAGTCTCAATAGCAAAGCCCAAAGCAAAAAGACCCGTGAAAGACAACAACGCCTCCTGTCCAAAGGAGAAGCCCCCGTGCAACGAGAGCCTCAGACCACAGAGAGAGACCTCGCTCCTCACTGCCCTCTGGGCCCCCCTCACTGAGCTACTGGGGTCAGCTTTAATTGATGGCCTTTCACATGCACCAAGACCAGAACTAAGGTGCCTGTAAGTGACTCCCAGTATGCCGTTTCAGCCAGCTTTTTCATTGCTGTGACCAAAATACCCTACGAAAACAACTCAGGAGAAAATGTTTATGTGGGCTTATGGTTTCAGGGGTACAGTCCATAGTTGGCTGGCTCCAAGGCAAAAACCAAGGCGGAGGGACTCTGCTCTCACATCACAGTGGCTGGAAGCAGAGAGGGAGCGAGGGACAGACACAGCCCCTAGTGCCATCCCAGGGACCCACCTCCTCCAACCAGACCCTGCCTGCGAACCTGGCTGTGTTGCTTAACCCCCGAGTTGTGGGGGACAGTTTAAACTCAAACCATGATGCTCACCGGGTCTAAAGAATATTCCCGTCACTGCGCAAAAGGCCAGGATGGAGACACCATTAACATCAAATCAAAGGTGGGCAAGAGGGACACATCCCTGGAACATTCTGAGGACAGGCTGTGTTCTGGGGTGACTGGGCTTGCCACAGTGGCGCCTCTACCTAGAGAGGGGCCGACTGTCCTTGAAGAGGCTGCTGGAGCAGCCGATACCATCCTGCAGACAGCGCCTGCCCTGGAGGCTGCGCTGCCCGGCCAGAGTCACAGCTGGGGCTAGGAAGGCGGACGCAGCAGAGTTGCCACAGGAGGTGTGTGGTGACAGGTGACATGTGGTACGTAGGAGTGGGTCCCTGCGGCTGCGAATGGTTGTGTTCCTCCTCAGTTTCACGCGGCACAGGCCTGAGATCCTGAAGACGTAGAACACATGGTCTTCTTGCTTTCTCTGCCTGCAATTTTCCAGCCCTGGAGGGCAGCAGGCTGTGTCCCCGATGTGTCCCCAAGGAGCAGAGGTTTCACAAAGAGCCACCAATGGACTGGGACGCCAGGCAGGAGGGGTCATGTGGGAGGGTCAGGCTTTCCCATCATTCCTCACGGTCAGCTCCAGCAAGCCCTGATCACACCCTACCTTGCAGCCCATGTAGCATGGCAGTCACATGGCGCCTCTGAACCAACAGTGATGTCTGCTTCACGGGTTGGGATAAGACACTCTGTCGTATAAGAATGGAAGTGTATTTCAAATCATCAATCCAGCTAATAGGATATGGAAAATGGACTACTAAATGTCTACCCCCTTTTTTTTTGTGGTACTGGAGATTGGACCCAGGGGCATTCTACCTCCGAGCTACACCCCCAGCCCTATTTTTTGTTCTTTATTTTGAAAGAGTCTAAGTTGCGGAGGGCCTCACACTAAGTAGCTAAGGCTGTCCTCAAACCTGTGATCTTCCTGTCTCAGCCTCCCAAATACTGGGATTACGAGCATGCGCCACCACGCCCAGCTTAAATGTCTACCCTTCTGACATCGAAATGACTTCCACAGCTGTTTGGAGCAGGAATTTCTTCCCTGCAGTTGAGCACCCTTGAGGACTCGGCTGAAGAGACAGTTTGCTGCCATGTAGGATTTCGCTCCGAATACCCATTTTAGGAGTTGCGTATCTCAATGTTAAAGTCAACAACATGTGAAGTGTCTGAACGCTGAGGAGGCTGTTCCTTCCCCTTCCCCCAAACAGGATCCCGAATATAAAAAAAAAAAAAAATTCAAGCTTTTCTTAACCAGAGACCTCTGTGGTTTGACTCGGGGTTAAAACTCCAAGGCGCTTTGCCAGAGTTATTTCCAATTTTAACTGTTTTGTATATTTCTGCTGCTTAAAAATGTTCGATTGCTTCCCAATCACAAGCACATAATATATAAAATTTTAAATGGGCATATAAAGTTATTTGTCTATTGCATGTAGGGTCCCGTATTCATTGTGCACAGTTGTTCATGTTCTTCATGTAGCAGTAAGCTAAAAACATGATTTCCTTTGCAGATTTGTCTTTAAAAAACCACTCCATGGTGGTGGGATCTAAAAGCTGCATATTCTTCACGCAAACAACTGTTGAGTTTGATTCATTTTCCATTTTATGTCCTTAAATCGATAGTCCTACGGACCTCCAAAATGAGCTGTTATTCGCTTTCCCTGTATTTCACGGGCAGTTTCTAACCTTGTTTAATTATGAATAGGGTTTTTCCCTTTTTGGTAAATATACAAGAAGTCATGCGGTGGAGGAAATAGTCAAATTCAGCAACTTGTGATCACCACGATAGACATAGCTCTGATCAAGAATCCTCAGATGATAAAACACGAGGAACACGTTTGTGGAGAAGGATATTTCCCAGGTGTCAATGTTCTACTCTCCACCCCCACGGGGGTCACTAGTGGTCAGATTTCCAGTACTATATATACACGTTAAATAAAGCTCAAGGCTTGATTTTGGATTCTCAGTATTAATCTTGCAGACGGTCATGGTATTTTGGTGCCGTGAAGTTTAGATTTCAGGCTGGCGGGGAAGGTACTTGAAGGTGTTGGATTCAGGAAGTCACAAGATGGCCTTAGAGAGATATAAGGTCTTCTGAGAAGCTAACAGTCATACTGGTAAGGGACTGCAGTCAAGGAACCTCCTTACATCTACTTAACCAATTTGAGTTCTAGAAAATTCCATCGAGGCCATGGACTCAGGAAGTGAAACTCAAGTTATTGGGCAAGATGGTCAATACGCCCATACTTGGAGTGGAGTTCTGAAGTGCTGGGTCCACTAACGGGCAAGATCCATGGTGCCCAAAGGCCTTGTGGGAAAAGCAGCCATAGTGGTCCAATATCAAGTTTGAACAGGAATTTGACCCTCAGAACCATCCCTTGAGTTCACACTTGGTCTGTATTCCAGACAACTATAGATGTGATGCCACTGGGTTTCCCCAATGGAGTCATAGAACACTGCTTTTTGGAGGGAAGACCCTTGACTAGTTGGACATGTTCTCAGGCTGTCTGCCCTTCCAGTTAGGAGTCCCATGTGGAAGAATGATTCTAATGGTCCCCTCTACTTCCTGTTTGCGTGTCAGGAGCAGTGTTCTTTTGGTCATTGGTGTGCACCCAGGGCATGAACTCACAAGAAGCTGATACCTCTAAGGAGGAGAGTCAAGGACAGTGGAGGAGGGGGACAGACACTCGACACAGTGACAAAACCAAGCCACACAGGAGCAAAGCCCTAAGTTGTGCTTAGCGCTGTCCCATATTGCCCCTTGAAGTCCGAGAGTGCTTCCAATGTTCATGAAAACCCACCGTGGTCCAGCAGACCTAGAAACATCCATCATGGTAGACTCGGTAGCCAACAGGCACTTGTCTGAATGGATTCCAGAGACAGACTGAGGGAAGGGTCTGTTTTCTGGCCTTGATGCTCACATGCACATCCCCAAGACGAATGAGGATTTAAGACCAGAAGGGGGAGAAATAAGAGGGATGTGTATCTGAGGAGTTTATGTCACCCAAATTTCCTGAGCCAAGCATGAGACACCCAGCTTTACGCCATATGGCCAGAAACTCAAGAACCTTAACACTTCTCCGGGGACACCCCACGTTTGTTATGAGGAAGCACAATTAAGGTCAGTTGGAAACAAGACCAGGTTTCCAATTGGCAAACTGTGGAAGGCCTTCTTCCTCATCAGCTCTAAGGTCACCTTTGTCCGGCTTGGGATGGGCACACACGGCCCACTCAAGTGGAGACTGTTTGCACGCAAGCAAATTTCCAAGGACCAAATGGGACCGATAGGCTGAGACCCTGACCTATAAGGGACCCTGACCATTTCCTCTTTCTCAATATTGTTGATCCTTTTGTTCCCTGACTCAGCTGTGATTGTCTTACTGTCTTTTCCTGAATCATCCTAGCTTGTTGTTTATCCTTTATTCACCCTATGATTGATTTACTGGATCCTGTGATTAATCATCTCTACTATGTTTTAGTTAAAAACTACCAATAAAAAGGCGCTGGTTGGATGAGGTTGAAGGAGAATTTGTCTCTCCCCCAGCTGCCCTGCTTCTCCAATTATTCTGACTCCGTGTCATTCATGCAAGAGCACTTCTAACAACATCAGCAGCATCCGTGGTAGCAGCAGCCCCCTACACAAAACTACGCCAGCCCTACGCCAGCCGGTCCACCCACGCACAGCTGGGGCTGGAGGAAGGTTGTGGTCCTTTCAGATCCAGACCCACAGAGCCAATAACCCCGGGAGAGGGGGGCTGGCAGAGGGAAGTTAGACCTTCAGTGACCACAGTTACGGGATGGACACCTGGTGTCCTCCTGTGGCATGACCACCACCTCACTTGGTCATACATGATGACAGCTTGTTAATTGCAAAGAAGAACCTCTACCATGGGAAGCTGCTCATCTCCAGCAGGTGAGCTTCTCAGCATCCCCATGGGCGGCGCGCCCTGGCCTGTGCCTCCAGACAGGACACCGTAAGTAACCCCTCTGCGTTCATGGGATTCTTAGTACCAATCACGCCCTGCCTGGGAGGAAGCGATGGCATTCTGAAGGTCCAGGCCATTCGTGTCACAGCATTTGCTGCATTCTCCATGAGCCCTTTATGAACATTTCAAAAACATACCACGAGTGGGGCTGCCCTGGGTGTCCTTACTCCTACATTTCAGGCAATGCTGGAAATGCTTGGGGGTGACCAAGTTGAAGACCACACATCAATTCCACACTGTCTTCCATCCATACCATTGTCCCGTGTTCTGGACACCTTGAACACGTATATGGAGGGAGAAATACTTTAGGGACCACGAGCTTTAGTCCAGAACTCGAAATATTGAGAGACTCCCCCCTTCAAGAAGACCAAGCTCCCAAACTTGGATGCCGTGCAGGAATTGGCTTCCACGGTATGCCTTAATGGGACCGTAAGAAAGACTGAGTTCATGGGTCAACGTGTCAAATGGAAACAGCAGGAGGAACAGAGGCAGCCGAGTCTGTCACCAGGAGCATAAACCAGACCATTCGTGTAGCGGAGGACAACTGCTGCCAATGCTCAGCCCTCAAGTTCGGGGACGACCACCAGGATCCATAGACGTCTGGTGTCCAGCAACCCGCAGGGACTGGTGCCCCGGGTTGAAATCATCACAAGATTCTCAGCCTTAGAATTTCCAACAGATACGTCTGGAGATAAAAAGCCTCCTTGGCCTCCCTTCCCTATGACATAGACCAATTTGGGAAACTATTTATTCCTTGGGGGAAGAGGATCCCAGTCACTAGATCAGAGTCTCTTCCCAGGGTGCCTTGCGATTGAGAGCCTGTGGCTGGCAGAGTCCTTGGCTTGATTCTAAATGCTTTAGGGATCTAGAACTTTGAAAATGGCAGCTCCAAGAAGTCATTGGGATAGGTCTGGCAGGACTTCATCTTCTCATGCTCAGAAATGGTGACCAGAGAGTGACAAAAACAGTCCTGGCCAGATCGGCAGCCAGACATGGTGCACGGTCAGCTCCAGACCCTCAGCTGCCCGTTCCGACTCCTCTACTGCTGCTCAGGTTGCACGAGGCTCTGAGAACTCAGCCCTGCCACCCCAGGCTTCTGGAATGC
Source organism: Glis glis (assembly GCA_004027185.1). Taxonomy (NCBI): domain Eukaryota; kingdom Metazoa; phylum Chordata; class Mammalia; order Rodentia; family Gliridae; genus Glis; species Glis glis. The sequence goes on along the minus strand of PVJS01001461.1, from coordinate 7,752 downwards.
CACCGAGGGCCCAGGTCCTTCATAGGTGACACGAGCAAGAAGGGGAAGATGTGGCCCTTCCTGGGGCTAGCAAAGGGAGGAAACTTTTGAAGCCCTGCCTCGCTCCCTCGCTGCTCTTGGCACAGAATGAAGCCCAGCTGGGCTTGGAGGCTTGAGAAGCGCCCTGCCTGGAAGTGAGAGGGCGAAGGGAGCAGCTGTGTCATTCCAGAAGAACAGCACGGATCCAACCCGCCTTTCCATGGTACTAACTTGAAGGATAAACCCATATTTGACTTCTCTTAAGATGTGCAATGACTTGAATATCAACACTCATTTCGGGAGAAGGACTTTCTTCTTCTGAGAATAGAGAGTAGAAGAGGCAGGAGGGAAACCCCTCAGGGTGGACATGGAACCCCAGACTCCCAGGGGCGTCCGTGAAAGCTACAAGGCTCAGCGTGCTTCTGGTCAACCAAGCCCCCAGTGATGGAAATCTGTGAACGATGGCATAGCAGTGACCACAGGAGAGGACACGATGACAGCTTACAACCCAGGGAGAGGCTGCCAATTCCCCATGACCCTCGGAACCTGCCTGAGAGCAGAGACATCAACCCGCCTCCTCCGGATGCAAATGATTAGAAGTCACTGGAGGGGCCCTTACCCTAGGGGCAACTCATCCCTGTTGCCTTCTTCAGGATTTCCTGTCCATGGTTGAAGCCTGATAGCATCTACTGCGCCACCTTCCCTGTGAAAACTCCTAAGATGACTGTTAGTTTGCTTAAAATTCCCCCGATGAAATTTTATGTGCTCCTGTTCACAAGAACATCACTTCTCACCCATGTCTTGCAAAGAGTGGGGAATTAAGGAGGACCCTATTCAGAAAGGGAGATCTTTTCAACCCACAGCGATGCCAGTCATGGCTGAGGCCACGGGCTGATTCCAACTCTTCACTTTCTACATAAACTCAAGAGTTGATATGAGTAAGAATTCACTAACCAGGACTGATATCCTTGAAAGTCCAACCAAATGAACTCAAGACAAGTTTTATATTCTCTGTAAGAAACATACATCTTACATAGACAACCTGAACACCAGAAAAAGTAATATTTATGCGCAACCAGTAAGCAGAGTTAAGGTGTTTCATTAAAAGATGGCTTGGACAAGGCTCAGTGGCTCTTCTGGCAGAAGAGGGACACCCCAACCTGTAGACTGGCAAAGATGCTGAAGGACATTCAAAGAGCTTGGGTTCTAACATAACCAAGGCCTGGCTGTTGTCATGGCTCTGGTGCCACGTGTCTTTGTAGACTTCTGGGTCATTTTGAGGTTATCTTAACAGTGGAGTCAGGCACCCAGCATCGCTCCATGTGGCCGGAAGCTCAAGAAGGTTACCATGGTTGTTAGGGAGCAGTATTGAGGTCAGTGAAATGTGCCCACAAGACCAGGTTTCCAATCGGCAAGAACGCGAGAGCCAGGTACCAGTCTACTCAGGAACAGCGGGGACTGGAGGAAAGTTGTCATCCTTTTAGATCCAGACCCGCAGTACCAGTGACTAGGTGGCTGGACTTGAGAAGTTAGACCCCCAGTGAGCATAGTTTCAGGATGGACATCTGGTGTCATTCTCTGGTGTGGTCACCACTTCATTTGGTCACATGGGACAACAGCACATTAATTGTTAAGAACCACCTTTACTATGGAAGCTGTTCGTCTTGACTAGGTGAGCTTCTCAGCAACCGCATGGTTGGCACACCCTAGATTGTGCCTCTGGACAGAACACTCCAAGGAACCCCTTCACACTTGTGGGATTCTTGCTCAGTACCCAACTGCACCCAACATGGGATTCTCTGCCATACCATGCCATATGGCTTCAACATACACCTCGGGGATGTTTTTCTTTTCTGAAATATGCTTCTGGTTTAGCACAAGAAGATAAGAACCTCTGTTTGAAGACTGGACTGTTCACACTTCCTGTCTGTACTTGAAACTTGATAGCATCTACAGTGCCACGTTCCCTGTAAAACCTCCTAAGGTGACTGTCTTTGGTTTGCCTGAAATTCCCTGATAAAACTATGTGCTCACTGACAGACGCTTACCACTCCTCACCCATGTCTTGCTAACAGTGGGGAAAGAAAGGGGGTCCCATTCAGAAAGGAGATCTTTTTTAACCCACTCAATGCCAGCCACAGCTCCGAGGCCACTGGTTGATTCCATTTCTTCATGTTCTAGATAAACTCAAGAGTGTACATGAGCTAGGATTCACTAACCAGGACTGCTATCCTTGAAAGTCCAACTGAACGGACAAGAGAGCTGTATTCCCCATAAGAAACACATTTTACATAGACAATCTGAACACCAAATCATGATACTTATGCACAACCGGAAAGCAGAGTAAGGGTGTTCATTAAGAGATGCTTAGCAAAGGCTCGGTGGCTCTTCTTGCAGAAGAGGGACACCCCAACCTGCAGACTGGCAAAGATGCAGAAGGGCATTCCCGCATGCTGTTGCCATGGCTCTTGTGCCATGGATCTGTGCGCCCTTCCGTGTCCTTCTGAAAACTTACATGGTAGAAATTGGAAACCCTGGCAAATGAGAGTTTTAAGATTTAGAGAGACTTCTTGATGCAAGTTTCCCTCATTCTGATTAAGAATTACTATTCTTTTTCTTGTGTAGCTACTCATGGCTTTCACAATGCGTATTTCAACAGATGAAACACTCAGGGCTCCGTCTGTTGGAAGCAACATGCTTAGAACTCAGATTCTGATTTCCAAAGTCACCCCCCCATCACAAGAAAGCCAAAAATATGAAAGAAGATTCCCTGATGGGCACAGGAAACAATCTTTAGCCAGTGGACACATTCTCAGGCTGTCTGCTCTTCCAATCAGGAACCGCATAGGGAAGCATGAGTCTAATCATCCTTTGGACTTCCTGTCTGCTTGTCAGGAACTACGTTCTTTTGGTCATTGGGGAGTACAGGGCATGCGCTCACAAGAAGATGACACCTCCGAGGAGGAGGTTCGAGGACAGTGGAGGAGGGGGATGGATGCTCAACACAGTGTCAAAACCCAGCCACACTGGAGCAAAGGCCAAAGGGGTTCCAGCTCTATTCCAAGTTGCCTCTTCAAGTCCAAGAGTGCGTCTGATGGTCATGGAAACCCACCATGGTCCAGCAGACCTTGCAACATCCATTATGGTAGACTCGGTCGCCAACACACACTGGTCTAAGTGGATCCCAGAGATGGATTCAGAGAAAAGGTCCAACGTCTGGCCTTGATACTCATTTGCACATCCTCAGAGGAACGAGGTTAAGCCCAGGGAATGGAGAATTCAGAGGGATGTGCAACTGAAGATTCATGTCTCTCGAAGTTCCTGAGCTAGGCGAGACACACACAGCTTTACTCTGTGGACAGAACCTCAAGAATGCTAAAAGTTTTAGGGGGACACCTTATGTTTCTCATGGAGAAACAGAGTTGAGGTCACTGAGATGTGCCTACAAGACTAGGTTTCCAATTGCCAAAACCATGAGCTGGGTGTCGGTCCACTGAGGCACAACCGGGGCTGGAGGAAGGTTGTGGTCCTTTGAGATCCAGACCCACAGAGTCAATAGCCCCCACCCCAAAAGTGGATGACCGGAAGTGGGAAGCTAGACCTTCAGTGATTAGTTACAGGATGGACACCTGGTGTCCTCCTCTGGCATGCTCACCAGCTCACTCACTTGGTCATGTAGGAATATAGCACATTAACTGCAAAGAAAGAAGAGCCCCACCATGGAGGCTGCTCATCTTTACTGGCGAGCATCTCAATGTTCCCATGGTTGGCACACCCTGGCCTGGGCCTCTAGACAGGACCCCGTAAGATACCCCTTCACATTCCTGGGAGTCTTGCTCCATACCAAACGCACTCTACCTGGGAGGAAGCGATGGCATTCTGAAGATCCGTTCATCTTGCAGCATTTGCTTCATTTGGAATTAGTCCTTTATCAAAAATTAAGAGACACCATGGGTGGGGCTGCCATGTGTTCTCTTTTCTCCTACATTTCAGATACTTGCTAGAAACGCTTGGAGGTGACCAAGTGGAAAACCACACTTCAACTCCAACACTCTCTTCCATCCAGATCATTGTCTTCCATTCTAGACTCTGAACACATACATCGAGGGAGAAACGCTTCAAGGACCATAAGCTTTAGTCCAGAACAACTTGAGTTATTGAGCGGTCTTCAAAAACCCCAAGTTCCCAATGTGGATGCCAATCAGGAATTAGCTTCAATGCTATGTCCTAACGCTACCGTAGTCAAGACCTTGTTCAAGTACCAATGTGTCAAATGGAAAAAAAAAAAGCCGCAGCAAACGCAGTCGAGTCTGTCACCAGGAGCATCATCAGACCATTCGAGTAGAGGAAAAGGACCGCCTCCCGCTAACTTGCCAACGCTCAGCCCTCAAGCTCAGGAAATTCAGATGACCACCACCGGATCCATAGGAGACTTCTGTTGTCCAGCAATCCGGAGGGGCTGCTGCCCCTGTGTTTTATTCATCGTGGGAGTCTCAGCCTATTATACTGGACAGATATGTTTGGCTAGGGGATTCAGAGCCCCCATTGGTCCATGTCATAGGGAAGGGAGGCCAAATTGTGAAACTCCACTTATTCCTTGGCCAAGATGATCCTACAGTCACTACAGCAGGGTCTTTTCCCAGGGGCCTCGATTGAGGGCCTGTGGCTGGTGCCAGTCATCCAGTGACTTCAGACACCCATAGCTCCTACCAGAGGACTGGGATCCCAATCCTGACCAATGTGGAGAAATTTCTAAATACCTTTCAGGAGTTCATTCCAGTCTACACAGATCAGAGCTCAGGGATTCATGCTTTTATTTATGAAAAAAAGTTACTGGTTAGGAGTACATACCCTTGACCCATTCTTTTGATAAAATGCTTTGTATTTGTCTCACTTTAATATGATATTGGCTATGGGGCTGTCATAAATATTCTTTAAGTCAAGATATCATCCTCTGTACCCAGTTTCCTCAGGGTACTTTATCATAAAGGGATGCTGAATTTTTAAGAATTTATCTGCCTCTATTGAGATGGTATGTTTATCCCTGCTTCTATGTATGTGACTTATTTATTGATTCACATATGCTGAACCATCCTTGTGTCCCTGGAATCCAACCAACTTGATTATGGTCCGTGAACTTTTGGGTCAGATATTGAGTTTGATTTGCAAGTATTTTATTGTGGATTTTTCTATGTTCCTCCAGCACACTGGTTTATAGGTTGGTGTGTGTATGTGTGTGTATCAGATTTTGGTATCAGGCAAGATGGGGTTCAAAGAATGAGTTTGGAAGAGTTCCTCCCATTTTTATTTCATGTAACGGTGTCAAGACTATCTTGACACCAAAAGTTTTTCTCTAAATGTACAGGAAAATTCAGCTCTGAACCTATCCATTCCTGGGCTTTTCTTTATTGTAGATGTTTTATTATTGCTTCAATCTCATTGCTAGTTATTGAGATATTACACGCTATATATTTGGTTCAATTTTTGGTAGGTAATGAGTCTAGAAATGTGGCCAATACTTGGTATATAAGTTTTCAAAATATTCTGTAATAATCCTTGTGATTTCAGTGGTATCTATTGTAATACCTCCACCCACTCCCTTTTTGTGTCTCTATTTTGGTCTTTCCTCCTACTTTTGGTTGGTTTGGTTAAGTATTTTGTCCATGTTGTTTATCTTTATAAGGAACAGAACCTAGGTTCGTTGATCTTTTGGGCTTGGCCTTTAATCTCAAGTTTCTTTCCTTCTACCAATCTCGGGCTTGGCTTACTCTCGATTTTAGAAGGCTTTGAGATACATCATTTAGTTATTGGTTTGAGATTTTTCTTTCTGAAGTGGGCCAGCAGCTAGATTCCCTTCCATGAGCCCAAATACTTGAGAATTTATATGCCAGAAACACCTGAAAACTTATATACCAGAAATTGTACAACCTGGCAAATGAGTTTTTAGAATTAGAAACTTCTTGATGCAATTTTCCCTCCTCCTGGTTAAGAATTACTATTATTTTTCTTTTTTAACTACCCATGGCTTTCTGCTATTACAATGTCCATTAAAACAGACAAAACACACGGGACTGTGTCTATTGGAACCAACATAATTAGAACTCAGATTCTGATTTCCAAAGTCGCCCCCTACTAAACGGAAGCAAAAAGAATGGATTCGGATTTCCTAGTGGGGACAGGAATCAATCTCTAGCCATTGGACACTTGTCAGGCTGTCTGCCATTCCCGCTAGTAACCCCATATGGAAGGGTGATTCTAATGGTCCCCCGGACTTCCTGTCTGCTCGTCAGGAATGATGTTCCTTTGGCTAGTGGGTCGCACACAGTGCATGAGCTCACACAAAGCTGACGCTCCCAAGAATGAGCTTCGAGGACAGTGGAGGAGGGGGATGGGAGCTCAACACAGGGCTTTGCTCCAGTGTGGCTTGGTTATCCCACTAAGGGGTGCTCAGCTCTATCCTTAATCTCACCTTGAAGTCCAACAGTACTTCCAATGTTCATGAAAATCTGCCATGGCCCAGGAAACAAGCAGACTGTGGTGAGTCTACGCATCACAGTAGACTCTAGCCAACAGGCACTTGTCTCGGTGGAACCCCAGGGACTTGTTAGAGAACGGTCTGGGTTCTGGCCCCGATGCTCATCTGCACTTTCCCAGATGTATGAGGTCTCAAGACCAGGATGTGGGGAATCCACACAGGAGTATAACCGATGAGGTCATCTCACCAGTTGTTTGAGTCAGGCAAGGGCCAACCTGCCATGTGGCTAGATCCTGGAGACGCTTAGCACTTTTAGGAGGACACCCCACAATTGTTATGGAGAAGCAAAGTTGAGGTTAGTGGGATGTGCCCCAAAGACCCGGGTTCCAATGGGCAAAACTATGAGAGCCAGGTCCACTCGGGTAGAGCTGGGCTGGAGGAAGGTTGTGGTCCTTTCAGATCCTGACTCACAGAGACAATAACCCTCAGGAAGAGTGGCTGGCAGTGGGAAGTTAGACCTTCAGTGATCACAGTTACAGGATGGACACCCGGTGTCCTCCTCTGGCGTGGTCACCACCTCCCTGGGTCATAGAGGGCAACAGCACATTGACTGCAGAGAGAGAAGAACCTCTACCATGGGAAGCTGCTCATCTTTGCCAAGTGAGCTTCTCGGCATCCCCATGGTTGGCATGCCCTGGCCTGGGGACAGGACCCCATAAGGAACCCCATTACATTTATAGGATTCTTAACTCAGGCCCCACCAGCACCCTAGCTTGTGGGAAGCGATGGCACGCCGACGGCCCAGGCCAGCTGTCTTGCAGCATTTGCTGCACTTTTCATTAGCTCTTAATGAAACTTTCAAGGCGAGTCCATGGGCGGGCTGCCTCGGGTGCTCTCTTTGCATTTCAAACATGTGCAAGAGATACTTGGAGGTGACCAAGGTGAAGACCACACTTTCTTCCATCCATATCATTGTCCTGCGTTCTGGGGACACCTTGAACACATACAAGGAGGGAGAAACGCTTTAGGGACCAGGACAATTTGAAATGTTGAGAGACATCTTCAAGAAGACCGAGTTCACTTTTTGTGACTGACAAGTCGGATTCTCTCCTTAATATGTGGATGCTAGGGAGAATAGGGGGTAGGAGGGACTCCAGACAAAGATAGAGGAAAACCTCAGATGAGTAAAGAAGGCCGCCTAATTGAGGGAGATGGGAGGGGGGAGAGAGAAACACCGTAATGCTCAGGATGTACATACA
>PVJS01001460.1:0-97612 GCA_004027185.1 Glis glis | reverse complement strand
GAACCCGGATCCTCCGGTCTCCGCCTCCCAAAGTACTGGGATTACAAGCATGCGCCACCACGCCCAGCCGTTGAACAAGTTTTTCTACCTCTCTGAACCTCAGATTTTGCATCTTTGAAATGTGAAGAATTTATTTCTCTCATATTTATTGAGCCTTTACTGCATACCAGGCATGCTGCTTAGCATAGGAAAATGAATGCAAAGACAAGGTCTTTGACCTTAGGGAATATAACTGAAGCAGAAGGCAGCAGGTGGCAGAGGGCATGGAGCTAACAAATTGTAACGTCCTAGTCCATCACTCAGGGTTGTTGTGAGGGGCTAAAATAAGCAAGACGGGTGCTCCACTGTTTCAGATACAGGGACTCGCCATGATTTTTAGGTTTCCTCCTGAATTCTCTTCTGCTTTGAGATTAGTAATAGAAATCTGAAGAACCGAGTCATTGGGAAAATCAAGTTCCCATAATCTCATGAGTAACTCACTCTCTGACATATTAGCCATTTTCCCATTGCAAAAATTTATGTCAGATAGGTAAATGTCAAAGAACATTAAATATAGGAATTAAATTAGATTCAGTTACTTTTCTAGATAGTCTCCCTAATATATAACATTTCTATGATTAAAACAATCTAGATTTTTCATGCAACTTGGCATTTTTGTTTGGATGGCTGGGATTTTAATAGATCCTACCTGAGAGTCAATACAATGCCATGCAAGACCGCAATAAAGTGGGGCTAATTTTTTTAAAGGATTAATAAAGCATTTAATATTTCAGGATTTTTTCGTTAGTCCTAGTATTGAAAGATACTAGTACAGATAAGGTACTGAATTTTAGTACTTGATGAAATGTAAAAACCAGCATAATTTGGAGGAAAGTATGGAAAATCTCAGGAAAACCACAGAAAACCACATCCTTCATTCTTAGGCCTCACTGTGTAGGGAGTGGGTATATCTGATAGGTTGAGATAATAGGATTGGAGGACATTGCTGCCTCTCTACCTTTTTATTCCAAAAGGCTGCATGAAGCTTGTTCAGCCTTGGAATATTTGAAAACCCACCTATTGAGGAATGAATGATAGCATAAGAATGGAATAAATTGGGGAGCTAATCCAAGACCATGACAGATTCTCTTGAATACCAGTCCATGTCCCCTTGAGTATAACTGACTCTTCCTTTTCTGTGGTGGCAGGTCAATCCCTGGATGGTCTGGTGACAAAACTGTTCCAACTGCCACTGCCACTTCCGCTGAGAACTTCTAGAATCAAACTGAAGATGCAAAGTGATTGCATGTTAATTTAGACTCTCTCCTAGGTCTGATTTTCAACTTTGCGATTCCGGATGAAAGGCTAGCCTTGCGTTTGCTATAATGACTCACATACTTTCAGATGGCATCTCTGCATAATTTGAATTTTTGCTTCCTGAGTGAAATTTTGTTTAATAACTAGTTGGAGTAAGGGAACCAAATAAAATGTTGTGTTCCGCATACTCAATTTCTGTCAGGTTTCATCTCTTACTGAACAGCGAAAGATGATGCCTGGAGGCATTCTTTCATTTTCATGGTTTGGGTGACTCGTGGCTATGTATTTGCCTTACAAATTTATGTTCTGATTGGAGTTCCTATTTTCATTTCCTTTGGTGTAAACCATTAGATTATGACAAAACTTCCCCTATTCCAGCTATGGACTTCAGGGAGATTGTTCTTCCAATGCCAGGAATAAGTGATAATGAGCAGAGACTGCAGACATGACATTTATCCAAATTATCATTTATCTACACAATTAAAAAATATTCCATACTCAGAAATTTTAAGAGATTGTTACATAAAATGTAGCCCCCTTGTCCTGCTTGCTTTAAATAATAATGATAAAAAAGAAAACTTTAGAAAAAGTTGAATCTACCCCAGATCCAATTACTCTCCCTCCCCTTCCTGAGATAAACCCAAGTTAGGATTTATTATTGCTTTGTATGTTTTTAAACTCTTAACTAAAACTGTATTATTTATAAATAACACCTAACACTTTTCTTATATTTTTTAGCTTTTCATAAATACTATTGCACTGTACATAGCATTCTATTCCCTTTTTCAGTAAACTCTGGGGTTTTGAATTGGTCCATGATGATACATGTAGTGTTTACTTTTTTTAATGATTGTATAGTGCTTCAATGAATGAATATATCAAAATCTACTTGATCATTTCCTGCTGCTGAATATTTTGGTTACAAACAATGTTGTAATGAACACTTCATGTATATAGCTTTTTTGATCACATGGGAGAAGTTTCTCTAGGACTCAATATTTTCATCTTAATTTTGCATGATATTCCTAAGTTGCTCTCTAAAGTGATATGCAAATAGATCTTCCCATCACTATAGAGATGCATCCATGCCAATCATTAGTATTGTCAGATTTAAAATTTTATATTGACTTGAAAAATGTGAAATGATATCTTAAGTTTTAACTACTATTTTCTTGATTATTAGTGAGATTATATATCTATTTTATTTCTATTGGTCATTTGGGTTTTCCTCAGTGAATTGACTATTTATTTGTTCCCTTTTCTGCTTTTCTATTGGATTGTTTTCATTTTTCTTTACAGTTGTTCTGGACATGTATGATAGATAAATATCTTTTCCCAGACTAGCCTGCCTGCCTGCCTGCCTGCTTTCCCTTCCTTCTCTTCCCCTTCCTCTTCCCCTTCCTCTTCCCCTTCCTCTTCCCCTTCTCCTTCCTTCCTTCCTTCCTTCCTTCCTTCCTTCCTTCCTTCCTTCTTTCCTTCCTTCCTTCCTTCCTTCCATTTCGTGGTACTGGGGGTTGAACCCAGGGGTATTCTATCTCTGAGCTACACCTCCAGCCTTATTTTATTTTTTGGTTTTAAAACAGGGTCTCACCAACTCCCTCAGGGCCTTGCTAAGTAGGTGAGGCTGGCTGTGAACCTGCCATCCTCCTGTCTCAGCCTCCCAAGTACTGGGATTTCAGGAATGCACCATTATGCCTGGCTCCAGACTAATTTTTTTTAATTTGTTTATGGTAGCTTACATTGGCAAAAGTTTCTAATTTGAATGTAATCAGACATGTCAATATTTTCTTTTGTGGCTGGCATTATTGTGTTTTGCCTAACAAGTATTTCTGGGAAATGTCATATTAACAATTTTAATTTTAATTTTTAAATTAATAATGTTTATCTTTATAGCAGTTTTAGGTTCACAGCAAAACTGAGTGGAGCTTATGAAGAGTTTCCATATATACCCCATCACCACACTCTCACAACCTAACCCCACTACTGACATCCACCACCTCAAGGACACATTTGCTACAATTGAGAGTCAACACTGACATATTATTGTCACTCAAAGGCAGTAGTTTACATTACGGTTCATTGTTGGTATTACATGTTCTATGGATTTTGACAAATGTATAATGATATATTATATCATAGTAATAATACAATGTTTCCACCATTCTAGTAGCATATAGAATAATTCACTGCCTTAAAAATCCTCTGTATTCTACCTATTCAGCTCTCTCTCCCCTTACCCCTGACAACCAGTATCTTTTTAATATTGCCATAGTTTTGTCTTTTCAAGACATGGCATATAGTTGGAATATGACAGTATGTACCTTTTTCAGATTGTTGCTCTTGACCCCCCACTTAGTAAATGCATTTGTTTCCTTTAATCCTCCATGTCTTTTCATGTCTTGATAATTCATTTCTTCTTGGCACATTCCAATGAAAGTACCACAGTTAATTTATCCATTCATCTATCAAAGGACACTTTGGCTGCTTCCAGGTTTTGCCAATTATGAATAAAATTGCTATAAACATTCATGTGCCGGTGTTTGTGCAAACATAATTTTTTTTTGCAGTCCTGGGGATTGAACCCAGGGGGCATTCCACCTCCAAGCAACACCCCCAGTCCTATTTTTTAGTCTTTATTTTGAAACAGGGTCTCACTAAGTTGCAGAGGGCCTCATTAGTAGCTGAGGTTGGCCGCAAACCTGCAATCCTCCTGTCTCAGCCTCCCAAGCACTGGGATTACAAGCATGCACCACCACACCCGGCTGTGCAAACATAATTTTCAATTCATTTGATTAAATTTATCAAAGAACGTGATATCCAGACCATATGGTAAGAGAATATTTTCTTTTGTAAAAACTTGCCAAACGGTCTTGCAGAGGAACTATACCATTTTGCCTTCCCAGCAGCAATGAATGAGAGTTCCTACTGCTCCACATCCTTACCAGGATTCTCTGTTGTAGGTGTTTTGGAGTTTGCCAATTGATATGTAATGATATCTCATTGTTGTTTTAATTTTCAATTCTCTAATAACATATGATGCTGAATATATTTTCATATGCTTACTTACGATCTGTATATGTTCTCTTCAGGTCTTTTGCCTATTTTTAATGGAGTTGTCTATTTTCATATTGTTGAATTTTAACAGTTTTTGGTGCATTTCAGAACCAGATGTGTCTTTTACAAATATTTCCTTCCAGTCTATGGCTTGTCTTTTCATTTGACATCGTATTTGCAGAATATGTCTTTAATTTTAATAAAGTCCAGCTTATCAAGCTATTCTTTCATGGATCATGCCTTTGGTGTTTTATCTATAAAGTCATCGTCATATTCAAGGTCATCTAGGTTTTTCTCCTATGCTATTTCCTAGGAACTCTGTGTATTTTACTTATAGGTCTATGACCCATTTTGAGTTAATTTATGCAAAGGGTGTAAGGATATAAGGTTTACTTCTAGGTGTGTGTGTGTGTGTGTGTGTGTGTGTGTGTGTGTGTGTGTTTTGCTGGGAAATGATTCCAGAGCTTTGCACATACGAGGAAAGTGCTCTATTGCTGAGCTATATCCCATAGCCTACATGATTTATATTGAAAAAACAAACTTTGCTTTATTTACTCCATTATCTTTGCTCCTTTGACAAGGATAAGTTAACTGTGTCTATGTGGCTTTATTTTTAAGCTCTCTATTTTGTTCCATTGATCAATTTGTCTATTCTTTGACCAAGACACAGTGTTTTAATTATTGTAGCTCTATGGAAGTCTTCAAGTCAGGTAGTGTCAATCCTCTGACTTTGTTCTTCTTGACCCAGATTTGGCCTTTGAGTTTCTTCAAGTTGTTCTTCGATATGCCTTTATAATTTTTTTTACCATTTCCTTTCTTTCTGGCACCCACAAGATATTCCAGGATTATACATTTCCTGCTTCAGGCCTGGAATCCACCATTCTGTCAAAAGTACTGATTCCTTTTATTGTAGGATGGTACTATGAAACTCATATCTGAGAGTTATGTATTCTCATTGCTATTGCAATAGTATTGCTACTAAGCTGCAGACAGAGCTCAGTGGACAGAGTTAGGAAATACATGTATGTAAACTAACTTATGCATCCATATCTATACTCATTCATATTTATATAGAAGATGAGTTTGGATAACTGATTCTAGTCCACCACCACAGGTTTTATTATAGCCTTTTTCATTCTTTATTTGTAACTACTTTCTCAACAATGGGAAAACTCATTTTCATTACCCACAATATCTATGATATATTTTCATATAGAATGGAATTTTGATAATTATCAAAGAGCACTCTCCTGTATTCTCCCTCCCCTTTTGGGGACTGGGGATTGAACCCAGGAGCACCCTATCTGGAGCTACACCCCAATCCTTTTTCTTCTTCTTCTTATTTTTAGAAACAGTTTCTCACCAGGTTGCTGAGGCTGGTTTCAAACCTTTGATCTTCCTGTCTCAGCCTCCCATGTACTGGGATTAAGGCATGTGCCACCACGCCCACTATGGCCACTTTTTTTCTTACTTCTAACTTCAGCGACTTTCCTTGCAGTTCAGACCTCATGAAGTTAAGTTTGTCAGTAGAGACAAATGGAGAGTACCAATTCTGTAGAGTTAATGCAGTTAAATAGTGCACAGGCGGATCAGGATTGATAAGCAAACACAGACATCTAATTAATGTTTTTAAGTAGCTCCATTTTACTAGGTTAATTTCATATAGGCTTAAGAAAATAAATCATTTGATGGATTTTGTTGAGTGCAATGCTAACACCCTTCATCAGGATTTACAATAAAAATAGCAAATTGAGACTGAATATACCCAGTAATATATGTCAGGCACGTCCTAAAAACTGAAAACAAACAAAATTAATATTATGCATTATTTTAATTTTGTAAAGGATGTTGGAACATTCTTTCTTTGAATGATGCCATACAAAACTAGCTTGTACTGTTCTGTTATATAGTGACAAGAATAAATGAATATCAATTAGACACTTGATTTTCATTTATTTTAAGCCGAAAATGTTAGCTATATCATTTGAATAATGTATGTACCCATTTTAACTAATAGTCTTATTTTTTTCAGCTACTTAGTTTAGAAATGATAATTTTAGCTTTAAAGCATGTTTTGATTTGCAAATGTGTTACCCAATCTCTTTTCTTCATAAATAGGTTTCTAAACATCCATAACTTTAGAAGTGAAATACCTCTATTATGTTCATGAAAGTCCTCATCAGTGAGTTGATATCATTGTTTAAAAAAATATAGAAACAACAGTTGCCATGGCAAATGTGAGTTTCAGAGTCAATATTCATGAGAAGATTGTCTTAGGAACTGTCTTCGCACATGTAAAGGGTGAATATTGAACAAGTTGTACCAACTGTTTGCTATCAAAGTATACACAAGAGAACATGAGACTTAAATTAGGGTTTGAAATTAAAATTTAATTCTAAGGAGCAATTATTTTTTTATAGGGAGGACTGTTAAACTCGCAGAAATGCTCTTGAAGGTGAGATTTTAGAATTTATTTTTTTGCTCAAGGTCTTTATAAACTAATAAATATAAAATTTCAGGATGGGTTAGGTCTGGTCATGCCTTAATGTAAAGACATAGACTGAAAGCCCCTGTAAGGCCCCATCCAAGCCTTAAGTCTCTTAGAATTCTATTTGCACTTGGAATTTACATTGGAATAAGATCGAGGAAACTATCTGGTTCTACCTATCCACACAGAAGTTATATCCACAGAAATGATATGAGAGGACTCAAGAACACACATCCACATGTTAGTGTGTTTGGACCAGAACTCCCTATAATGTGATGGTATAGGGGCAAAAAAATACCCATTTCTCACCCATTACAAGGTTCATGGGTGATACCCATAGAAAAAAAGACAAGAGATTAACAAGAGAAAAGCATTATAAACTTATTTAACCAAAATTGTATGTGACATGAAAGCCTTCAAAAACAAAGACCCAAAGCCCCAGGGAGAACTGTATTTTATGCCAGGTTCAATGAGGAATGGACAGTTCTGTAGCAGTATGATTAGACAGAGACAGCATGATACAATGGTAAACTGGGGGCAACTTAGGGAGGCCTTTTTGTTCAGATTCTTCTCTGTATCTCTATGCATTTATTCCTTTCTTCTGAGTATAGGGTAGGACACCTGTCATATGAAGGTCTTCAGGGGAGGGGGAAAGGAGAATTCTTTTATAGCCTCAGGAAAAAAGGTCGGAGAAGGTCAGAGAGTGAATTTTCTATTATGCTAAGTTTTCATATTCTGGGGTATCAAGTTCTGAGCCATAGCAGTATAATAATAATAATATCATTTGTGTAGTATGTTACAAAATTTCTGAGATATTTTGGTGTCTGTATTTCATTCAGCCATTACAGTAACTATTTAGAGAATATATTGTTTGTACTACGCCTTTAGGGAAATGGATGCACAGAGAATTTAGACTACTTGTCTAAGGTCGAGAGGCAGAGTTTGGACTTGAAGGTTGACGTTTTCAGATAAGCCAATGATCTTTTCAGTTACCTTCTTCCTTTTGTTTGAGAATATTTCGAATGGAATATAAACCCCAGTCATATCTAAGATTTTATTTATTTAGATTCAGACCCAAATTTACTTGTTTCAGGAGGCATGATGTTTTTGTAGCTGAGGTTAGGCCAGTACTTCTCAAAATGTCCTCTGAGGAACAGTAGTAGTTCTATGTGAGGATGGAATGTATTACATTTTATTAGAGTTTTGTTCACCCTTGAGTAACAGGGAAAAGTCACAGTAAAACAACAGTGATGTGTACAAGGTTGAACATTCTTTCTTTCTCACCTAAAAGAGTCTGGTGCTTGGCACTGCATGGGTCTTGCTACGCTGTTGTAGTGCATCCACAATGGTCCAGGAGCTGGGTTCGGCTGGCTTGCAGGTTTTTGTCATTAGCAAGCCTCATACTAGTTCATTTGCTGTAGCTACGTCCATCACTCTGCATGGTGACCCACTGAAAGGAGGAAGGGAATGATTCAAAGAAAGGAGTGCTCCTTACCTTCACGGGTATTTCTAGGTTGTCATACATATCATATCCACTTACAACTCACTGATGAGAACTTACTCACTGGGCCAGAAATATCAGCAAGAGGTGCTAGGATTGAGGAAGGAAACAGTTCAAATGATACTATGGCAATATGTGGAGGTATTACAACCAATTTCACTACCATGAGGCAGGAGGGGGGAGTGTGGTGGGATGTGGAGGGAAGTACAGCAAAAGCACAGTGCATGTATGTTTTATCACATTGAACCTCACTCTGATGTACAGTTGTGATGCACTAATGAAATATTTTTTTTAAAAAAAGAGGAGCTGGGAAAGAACCTTTTGTTTAAATAGCAATGTGCCCTGCTAAAACTGGAATTCTTCTATAAAAGAAGGGATCAATGGATATGAGAGGTAACGCTATTAAATGACTGCTGCATACCTGTAATAGCATGTTCTGTTACAAAAGAAAGAAAAAGGATTTTGTGATCCCATAAGGTTCATGAATGCTAGGGTAAAGAAAGTTAAGCAAGTCTGTTGAATATCAGCTTCTCAAAGATGCTAATAAAGCATACTGTGGAACGCCTAAGAGTGGCACATACAATGTAAAATTCCCACATATATCTGACTCTGTAACTCTTGACTCACCGAGCTTTTCTTGGGCTTAATGGGCCACAGCATATATTTTGAGGAAATACTGCTAGAAACTGTTGAATCCAGGATCTGTAGTTCCTTTCTTTTCTAGTTGCCAAGTTACTGACTGAACAAGGCGTCGGGCCTCCTCTGACTTACTTAATTTGATTTTATTCTATGTGAATCAGGGATATGGCGAAGCATATATAATGAGCATGGCTACGGAGCAATTTGCAAATATAAAGGATTATAGAAATGCCAAGTAATTGGCCATTAAAGAGGTAATTCTTAAATTTCTACCTAAAAAAATATGTGGAGCAATTTTCAGGTAAATAATTCAGCATTCTTTAATAACTCTATTAAAGGAGAAGGTGCTTTCTGAATAACGCAACAATAACTGCTGCTTGTTGAGCACACATTGAACTTTGAGCACTGCAACTAGGCTACCCCCCACTGGACTACACCACCTGTGGCCCTGGACAGGGCATCTCAAAAACATGCTTAAATGTACCTGGCCATTTGCTCTTGCATTTTAGTTTAATGTCATCCCATTTGTCTGTTTTTGCTTCTGTTGTATGCACTCTGGAGTTTACATTCCAAACCTATTGCCCAGATCTGTGTTCAGGGAACTTTCCTCATTTTCTTCCAGTAAAAGTTTTATTTCTGGCTGGGTGTGGTGGCGCACGCTTGTAATCCTAGTACTTGGGAGGCGGAGACTGGAGGATCTGGGTTCGCGGCCAGCCTCAGCTACTTAGTGAGGCCTCCGCAACTTTGCGAGACCCGGTTTCAAAATAAAGTATAAAAAATAGGGCCGGGGATGTAGCTCGGAGGTAGAAAGCCCCTGGGTTCAATCCCTGGTACCTCAAAATAAATAAATAAATAAATAAAGTTTTATTTCTTATATTTAAGATTTTAATCCATGTGAGTTGATTTTTAATATCTTATGAGATAAGGATCTGAATTCATTCTCCTGCATGTGAATAACCAGTTGTCCCAATACCATTTATTGAAGAGACTGTCTTTTTCCTTAGAAGACATTATATAATCTAACATATGCCAGGTGAAGACAAAGTACTATGTTCTAATATATAATCCATTTGAGCACACTGGGGCCTTGGGCTACCCTCATAGCCTTTCTGAGCCCTAGTTATATCTTCTGCTACATGGGTAATAATAATAATAATAATGCTAGCAATTATGATATCTTGCTTGTCTTTCTAAAAAATGGATACAAAAGTCAAAAAATGGAATTATACATATGAAATCATTTCAAGAATGCTGTAATTATTTCAAGGATATGATAAGGAAGGGACTGATTATCCCAAATCTTGTAATCAAAGAGGCAAATTCACAACACAGAAGAATATTTTATTATACAAGTAACATAAAGTGATATTCATTACCTTTTCCGGTCTTCTCCATCATACAAAAAGGCAACTTTGTCTTTCTGGTGGCTCAGGCCAAAACCTTGGGATGATCTATTTCTCTTCTGTTGCTCTCATGGCCAACCCAACCAAAAAACACTTGATTTTTCCCTCTTAAGCTATCTGCAGTCTCACCACTTCACCACAATGTGCCGCCATCTTTCTGATGTGGACCACCAGCATCTCTCTCCAGGGTTGTTGCAGTCATCTTCCTAGTCTCTGGTTTTTGCCTTATCCCACATAGTCTGTTCTCTACACATCAGCCAGGGTGGCCCTCAGAACACACATTTCCAGTTGTCACTTCTTTGCTCAAAGCTCCCCAAAGGCATTCAATTCACTCAAAACAAAAGGAGAAATCCTCACAAAGCCTATAAGAACATACTCCACTCTTCCTTACCTCTTTGACTCGTCTCCTTCTGCTTTCTTCCTTCTCCACACAACTCTACGTGTGCTTATACACTGGCCTTTACAGCCTGCTGCTTCTGCCAGAAACATATTTTACTCACACTTCTATTTCCATATGATTAATTCCCCCACCCCCCATTCTAATTTTTTTGGATAAATGTCACTTTCTCAATTAGGTTTACCCTGGTTTCCCTATTTAAAATTTAATCTATTCCTTCAGTGGGACACTTCCAATTCCCTCTCCTTGGTTTAGGTTTTTCCTATATCATTGCCCTCTAACATTCCACACCAAATACATACTTAGTATGTTTATTATTTATTGTTTCTCTCCTTTTCTCAGCTCAATGATGCAGGGACATTTTATACTTTTATTGGTGCATTGTACTTATACATCATCGTGAGGGTCAAGATAATACAAACACACATCCACACAGCACTTGGTGTATTTCCTTCTGGATCCCATCCTACTCCCCCCTCCCAGTATATATCAGTGAGTTTGGTAGTGAGACCTTCATATACAGACAGCATTATTTGAACTTTGCCAGTTCTTTGCCAGTTCTCCTTTTTTGTCTTTTTTTCCTTTTCCACTGATGTATTCCAAGCACCCCAAAGGGTTTCAGCTACACTATAGGTGTTCAATATTTCTTAAATGCTAAGTGATTGAGTTCTAGACGCAATACCTGCAAGCGGGTATTATATCTATTTAATAGCTACATAAACTGAAATGTGGAGAGGCCAAATGATGACTTCAACATCATACAGTGATGAAATGTATGGCCCAGAACCAAGCCACAATCTTTGCATTGTACCCTACAGTGTCTCATTTCATAGGATGATTCTGATTGCTAAGTCCAAAGCTAGAGAATGAGAATGTTTCCAAAGGAAAGGATTGCCAGTAGGCTCAAAAGAAGCTTTCAGAAAAGCTAGAAAAAGGAAGATAGATAGATAGATAGATAGATAGATAGATAGATGATAGATAGAAAAGGCTATGATTCTTTGTAACTACATAATAGTGATCTTTGCAAAAGGTATTTCTGAAACTTTGGTGCCTAACCTAGACAGCAGCGAATGATCTAGTGAATGGAAAGTAAATAAAAAAGATTGAATAATTACTACTCTTCAAAAATTGTGGGGATGAGAGGGAGAAAGACTGTTAGCTACATGGAAAGGAAAGATCATGTTCTCATGGTCTTTATCACTCAAGCATATTCGTAGGAAGAGGAAAGGAGGGAAGGGCAGGTTAGAAGGAACGTAGAAGGTGGATAGAAGGGACTGCACTCTAGAGGAGCCAACTTAATGGTGGGAGTGAAGTGTCAAGCTCTTGGGGTTTCCTGGCCCAAGTTGTGTCTGCTACACTGTGAGGCACTGTATAAAGTAGTCCATTATCCCGCCATTCGTGTTACCACTTAGTCCTCCTCCCTCAATTCCAAACGTGTGTCTTGTCCCTCTGAAGCAGATGATCTTGCCCCCATCTCCCGTGAAGGAGAGGCCAGCAGGCCTGCACTCATTCTGCTTGCTTGTCTCCTCAGCTCTGGTCCCACTTCCATTGTCACCAGCTTTACTTCCTCCCTCTCACTCTGACGGAAGGGCATCCTATTTTTCTCCATGTTTAAACTGGAGATCTAGAACCACCCCTAAAGACCTGGCTTTCTCAAATTTTCTTTCATTCTGAAATTCTGAAACCCATTCACCAAGTTCTTCATATTTATAAACAAGAGCTCCAATATATAGGATATTCCCCCTCAAGATCACATTGCTGAACTTCAAACAACACTTAGTGATTTCTTTTATCCAACAAGCATATATCCAACTTCTACCATGTTGGGCAATTGAGAAATCCCAAAGTGAGTAATCTCAGAAATATAGACTAGGGAACACACAAATATAAACTGATTATAATATCATTTATTAAGTGTAACTATGCAGATTTTTATAGTGTAGTGCACATTACGAGCTGCCATTTCCATCATTTGTTCACAAGTGGCAAAGATTTTCTTTCTTCTAAGCTCATGTAAATTGGCTTTCTGTGGCATTAAGAAAAGGAGTATTGATTAATAGACTCAAGTATAGATAACTCAGTAAGTATCATGGAAGGTTTCCAGGTAAACTTGGTGGAAGAAGTGTGTATGTGCTTAAGAGATGAGTAAGAATCAGGCACTAGTTCAAGGAAGTGGGTGCGAAAGGTGGTCAGGGCAGAGGGGGCCCTGGGAACAGAGCCCTGAATGGACATGCAGCATGGTGTCCATGTAGGAAAATGTCAGTTGATTTTTCTGAAGAAGGAAGTACATGACGGGGAGGAGCAGGTGAAAAGACTGGAGAAATGATAGGAATCGGAAAATGCAGGATGTCAAGAGGCCATGGGAATGAGACTTGTCTTTAGCCAGTGTGGGTCTAGCAGGGGGGTCAGGGCCAACTCTGTAGCTCTAAGTACCATGGAAATGGAAGGGACAAATCTCAAATCATAACATTTTCAATCTTAAATCTATTTTCTTATCACTGGCTCTCCATAAACTTCTCATTCCTATAATTTTTCTTTTTTTTTAAAATTGCAGCCCGGTTAGTGGGTGGTACACACATATAACCCCAGTACTAGCACCACACACACACACACACACACACACACACACACACACACACACAATGAGAGAGAGCATTTGTGGCTCTTTGCTACTTGAAGATGGTGACCTTTATTTCTCCTCCTCCTCAATATCTCACACCATACTTTTAATCATGTTCATGGAATATTTTTAATTGGAAAGGAAGAACAACACAGGATTAGGGGAAAGGATAAAAAAGAAAAAAGTGAAATAGGAGGGATATAAGAACATTTGTCACCCTATTAGTTCCATTGGGTTGCAATTACACCCCATTTTGAAAGTAAAATTTGTTACCACAGCATTAGTCCTAGGGTACAAGACATTTCATACAAGATGGTTGAAACTAGTAGTTGCTTAATCAAAGTTTAATGTGAAAAATAATCTTAAATGAAGTATATTTGTATCTACCTAGCCAGATAGACCTAAAATTTTTATTTGAATCTAAGCAAATATCTTGTAAATAAAAATGGTTTGCCAGTATTGATTTAGGGTCTAGATCTACCTAGCTGCACTGATTAGAATTCTTTTTGGCTTTTGTTTTTTCCTTAAACTACAGCCTTGATTTGTCAAACTTATGTTTTTTAAACTGGTATAAAAGTTAACTTGATTATGAAGCAGTCTGAGCATAGAATTAATCTAGATTGTCTCCAGTCTTGTACTATTGCTTCTTATAGACCTAATTTGACAGCAAAATTTGGAGCAAATTTCCTGTGGAGGAAAGAGGGTGTGTTTATAAAAGGACAACATTCCAGGGACCTTTATTCCTGATGGAAATGTTCTGTGCCTTTACTGTATCCATGTCAATATCCTGTTAATGATATTGTACCATGGTTTTGCAAGATGTTATCACCGCAGAGACTGCTGAAGAGAACATTGGGTTTCTCTGTATTATTTCTCGTAACTGCATTTGAGTCTACAATTATCTTAAAATGAAAAGTTCAATACAAATATTTGAGGCACTATGATGTATAATTGAAATATACCAATAAATTATGAAAAATCCTAACTTTTACTTTTGAGGTTAATTGGTAAATTTCCCATTAATTCACCTTTAATGTCTACTGCTTGATTTGTGTATCGCAGTTCAAAATTTAACTTACTATATTTTAAACATTTTAGTTGTTTTCTGGAGTCCTCCCCCCAAAAAATATTTATTGAGGACATATCATGTGCAAGGTATTATTATAGATGCCAAGAAAAAAAAACAGAGCTAGACAGAAGTTAAAGTGGTAAAGGCAAATTTTATTCTGAATTGTTGCAATGGGGGAAAACAGACCCTGGTATAGAAATGGGTTCCATTCTGAATACAGCAGGAACTAGTGAGGTTTTGTAGCCAAGGAGCAGAAAGGGTTGATGGGTGAAACTACTAAGACACATCAAGGCCAGGGAATTCTGGACCTAACACGATTCCTACTGAAGGCAGGCCAGGGTGCTCAGATACCCAGAGTAGGGAGTAGGACTTATGATTAGATATTGAGGGTTATCAGGTATCAGTGGTGAGATAGTCTTGCTAACCTAACTTACTATAATATTTGCTAAAACTACATTTTACAAGAAAGTGCACATATGGGCAGAGGAGAAAGTTCAGGGACCTGACTAAAGCTTGGTAAAGCCAAGAATCTTTATTGGATACAGAAGACATTGCAGTAAATAACACAGTTTAAAAACCTCTATGATCACAGAGCAATTCTTAAGGGAGAGGAGCGGAGTGGGCAGGCACCTGTCCAGGCCAGTACTGTCTTGGCATGGAGCTCAGAAACATTCTGAAGGTACAAGATATGGAAGCCGCAGGATGGTTCAGACACAGTGTCCTTGATGTGGTCATGTACAGGGCACATTCTCATGGAGACAATGGGGAAGTTGTTCCAAATTGCCTTGAGGGTCGCACACATGGGTGAGTGGGAGCCCAAGCAAGAAAGAAGGAACACGAGAGGGGCAACGTCGTGATGCTAGCTGACTTACTGGTTTGGGAATATATTTTTAAGAATGAAGCTCTGGGGAGGATGCTGAAGATCTGCTGTTATCATTGAAAAACTGCTGCTAGTGTGGATCAATTGACGTGGAGGCTACATTTTCTGCTTAATTAAAAGCATCACCATCGGCCTCATCCCTCAAGAAGAGAAGCTTTGATGGCCTACTTGTCTCTTCTCTCTCTCTAACACTCTACATCTAGTCTGCCTACCTGGGAGCTCCACCTCCACAGAGAATCTTCAGTCCATACTTTCTTTCCATCTCTACTTCCAGCACCAGTCAGATTATTATAATCTCTTACCTTGATTCCTTGTAGTTATCCATAATTTTACTTGTTATCGAAATTTCACCACCACTTTTGGTTCATGACTTATATACTGTTTTCTGACTTACTTTTCTTAAAAAAAATCTGATCATGTCATACTCCTACTTAACATTGCCCCTAGTCCAAACTGTATAGATCGGTTTGCAAAATACTTTAGGATGTGACTTTACTGTACATTTCAAAATTCTATTCTGGGTATTCTCCACAGCATGCCCTGCCTTACAGATGGCTGACTTTCTTACCATTTGTTAATTACCTTCATTGTCTGCTCATACCTTTTAACCATCTGAAGTTTCTACCCTGACATTCTACCCAAACTCCCACTCATGATTTAATATCTACCCAAACCTAATATCTTCTCTGGAATCTTCCTTAAAGTCCTTACATCCCAAAGTCAAAGAAGGGTCTTTCTCTTTTACTACCACCACATTTTTTTTACACAACATTATTACAGGATATATCACATTGATTTGTAGTTACTTTTTTTTTTTGCGGTACCGGAGGTTGAACGCAGGGGCGTTCTACCTCCGCACTACGCCCCCGGCCCTATTTTTTATACTTTTATTTTGAAACCGAGTCTCACGAAGTTGCGGAGGGCCTCACTAGGTAAAGAGAGAGAGAGAGACACGGCGAGAGAGAGAGAGAGATAGAGAGAAGAGCTGAGGCTGGCCGCGAACCCTGATCCTCCAGTCTCCGCCTCCCAAAGTACTGGGATTACAAGCGTGCGCCACCACGCCTGGCTGCAGTTACTTTTGGTAAACCTTACCTCCACTACTATTCCAGCTTCTAAATAATATGGAGGGTTGGGAAATGGTTCTGAAGGTAGATTCTTTCCCAGCTGGAACTTCCCAGTGAGTGTGCACATCCAGGTGATTCCAATGATGGTATTGGTGCTGGGGTATGGGGGTGTGGGGGTGCGGAGGTGACCCAGAGAGCTCTTAGAAGTTCCATCCTCATGCCTAGCCCTGTGTATCTCCTCCATCTGGCTGCCCCCACTTCATCATAATAAATCAGTAAGTGAAGTTTTCCCATTTAAGGTTGACAGCAGGATGAGAAGGCTGTAAAAGCAAGTCTGTGTTACTTGGGATGATCACTCTGGGTTTCTTGTGTCATGAAGACAACTTCTGCTTCCACTCAAGATGAAGTAACAGGCCGGGCGTGGTGGCGCACGCTTGTAATCCCAGTACTTTGGGAGGCGGAGACAGGAGGATCTGGGTTTGCGGCCAGCCTCAGCTCACTCTCTCTCTCTCTCTCTCTCTCTCTCTCTCTCTCTCTACTTAGTGAAGCCCTCCGCAACTTTGTGAGACCCGGTTTCAAAATAAAAATAAAAATATAAAGGACTGGGGGTGTAGCTCAGAGATAGAATGCCTCTTAGTTCAATCCCCAGTGCATAAAAAAGAGAAATTTATTATTAACAGTTCTGGAGGCTGAGAAACCCAAGAGCGAGATGCCAACCCCCCCCCCCAATTCCCATGTGACAAGGCTTTCTGCCATGCCCTAGAATGTGCCTTTGTGTCATCCAGGCTGAGGATTGATTTGCTTGGAAAAAATCATCACTATCTCTTCCTCTTCATCTGTGACTTGCACTGACCTTGTGTTAAGGACAGCAACAGTAATCCCAACTGTGTAGATGCTGGAAGCTTTGTTTCAGGGAGATTTGTGTTAATCCAGGTATCACTGTACTATAAAATCTGTCTCAGAGATCACCAACTTTTATACATTATCTATATAAAGGACACTATGTATTGTTGTGCCTGAGGTCTCTGTAAATTTTGTTGTCATCTGTATAGTGCTTC
The DNA here is from genome assembly GCA_004027185.1 of Glis glis. Lineage (NCBI taxonomy): Eukaryota > Metazoa > Chordata > Mammalia > Rodentia > Gliridae > Glis > Glis glis. Next base: position 80,143 of record PVJS01001460.1, on the reverse strand, counting down.
GAGGTTCTTCAATACAGGAGAAATGTATAATGCTCTAATTTATCTACATTATTACTGATACTCGAGAAGATAGTGTGTTGTCACGCTGATATATTCAAAACATTCAGAGTCATGCAGATCTTTCCACTGCACTGCAAAATAGTTGTCAGAACTTCTTGCACTTGTCAGTGTCTTCCTAATGATTCATAGGGAGCAGTGGTTATCAAGGTCCAAAGGACAGTTGGAGTGTCCTCAGACATTCTTCATGTTTCTACTAACACTTTAATTTGCCCATCCCATTTATTTCACCTCCCCTACTATATTATTACCAATATTATTACTGTAGATCATACATCTTGATCACACACACACACACACACACACACACACACACACACACGAGTGTTGGTATGTATATTTTAATTATTCTCCTGAAGACCTTCAGAACATTATTTCACACTTAAAACATTTAACTTCACTAAATTGGAAACAGAAGAAGCAGGGGAGTGAACAGGAGGTGACAAATGAAGAGGAGGAGGGAGAGTGGGAAGGCGATGTGTAGCGGGAAGAGGCAAGGCATATGGGAAAACCGGGATATGTCAAGTTCATAGAAAATAGCAAGCCAATATCTGATTGACAGTGTGCATTTGTTATCTCTCTCCTGGTTCTTTGACTTAAGGGGTGCTGTAATGAGAAAGGCAACTAACCGCCTCACAGCAGCAGAAACCTCTGTATCTATAGCAACCATTAATATAAAATTACTGGCCTAGAAGGCACCCCCAGAATATTGGAACACAGTGTTGGCTTCCTTTTGTTTTACCTTTTCCATTCACATGTGGGAGGAAATTCCATCTTTTCTGTCCCAGATTCCCTGAAGGTCAGATTCACTCACCTGCAGTTACTAGAAGCCTCCTAATTTTAATCATCATGGATAAGCACGGAATTCCCAAACTCAACCCACATCAAAAACAGATGGAAGAGCAAACAGCCAGTGCTTACCCAGCTAATCATGTTCCGGGAGCTCTTAGCGGACTTGGTGCCTTTTGATCTCTCCATCATACAGTTAGGTGCAGTGGAGAGAAGGGAGAGAAGGCTTTGAAATGGCAAAAACTTGAACTGAAATTCTGGCTTTGAAATGTAGAGACTTTGGGAAAATTGCTGACTGTTCTAAGACTGTATGTCCTCAAACAGATAATTGGAAGGACTCACTAAAATAGGGATTGTGCCATCATTAAACCTGGCATAGCTAGTCCTACAAATGGAGGTTTCTCATTTCTTTATATCAACTTTACCTGATCATAATGTGGGGATCTCAATGTGAACATAGTCTAAATTTCCAAGATTCCGACTTGACTAGGCAAAACTGCAGACTTGGGTTGCCTCTGAGAGTCATCACAGCTAGTGGTGGAGGTACTGTGGGCAGGACACTATTTCAGCGGAAGTGGTGGCTTCGTTGATGGTAAGTTTCAGGAGTAGCTATTACAAGCAGCTATGTCAAATGAGAAAGAGAAAATGTTGCTGGAACAACTGTTGCTAATTAAATGTGCAGGTATAATCTGCAGGCTAAACATATTTAGAGGAAATTCTGAAGCCACCCTGGGCTGTGGTGTCATGGCAGTAGAAATACAGTTTTGTGTGACTTATGATAGAACTGGTTTATGCAAAGTTAAGACAATGTGGGAGGCTCTTCTGCATAACAAGATTTCTGATCTGGGACATTTTGCCCCATATACTGCCTTATCCAAGTATGATTTCATGTGGGCTACTAATAACGTAACATCATAAAAGCCTGAAAGAATACCAGTCCTCCTCTCCAGTTCTTGATACTATGCTATAACCATGCTCAGAAAATACTTACTAGATATCGGGACAGTCTGTAATTGTGTGGCTAGTGTTACACTCTAGGAATCACAAAAGTTTTGGAGTAAGATATTCTAAATACAATCTTAAGATGTCACATTTAAATTCTTTCTGATAAATGAAATCATGCCTTGGATGCAAGTCTTGAATGATGCGCAAGATTTAAGTGAATAGAGAAAAATGAGTATGTCATTCTTAGTTGAGAAATGAACAAACTCTTGCCAGTAAGGATGATTGTGGCTAATTCAAGTTTGAAAGACCAGATAATGAAGTTTTAGGTGGAAGTGAAGGATGGAGGAGTAATCTCCGTGAGAAGATCTCAGCCCCCATAGTTTACACTACCAAGCAATACGTGGTTTCATGCACTAAACTGCATCTCAAGAAATAAGCACAAGTGCTCACACTACTTCCAGTCAATGCTTTAAGAGTCAGCCCTCAGGTGAGAGGCACAAAGACCTTCCATGCCATTGTGGACTCTGAAACCTCTTATTTGCTTCTGTTAATAATAGCACCTGGGAGTTACTGAAAACCCTTCTCAAGACTGTATCTCAGAATGCCCCGGTTGGAAATAAAGGGCCTTGACAGATTCTTGCTTTCAACTAAGAATTATTTATTTATTTTTTGTACTTGACGCTACTTTGAAGGTATGGAAGAAGAGCAAAAATGAGCACCTTGCAAAGATGGTGAGATATCAATTACTTTTAATTACTCCCTAGTGTTCTCCCTTAATTACCTACTTTGTTAGCTGGGATTTATGGCAGAGTAATAATAGGGATGCTTTTCATTTACAACATTCCTTTCTCCAAGGAGTTTAAAGCATCTTTGTAGGTATCAATTCACTATTATGATACAAATTAAAAATGTTGAAAATCAATTTCTATTCCTATTGTTCCATGGAAAAGGAAATTGTGATATAGCTATATTTGCAGGTTTTAGGTAGAACATATTCTACGGATAGTTTACAGTACTAGCCGAATTTAAGGAATTGTTATAATTAACCGTCCCTCTTCTGTATTTCACATATTTTGTTTATTATACTCATGTGTTAGCTTTTTGTTGCTGTGACCATAATACCTGACAAGAATAACTTACAGAAGAAAAGGTTTATTCAGGTGCACAGTTTCTGAGGTTCAGTCCATGGTCGGCCGGTTCCAAGGCAGAAACATCATGGTGGCAGGGCATGGCGGAAGAAAGCTGCTCAGCTCATGGCAGCCAGGAAGCAGAAGAGAGAGAGGAAAGGACCAAGGGTAGATGTGGTCCCCAAGGCCACATCCTCAGTGACCTGCATCATCCAGCCATGCCCTACCTGCCTACATTTGCCACCCAGGAAATCCATTCAAATTATTAATCCATCAATGGGTTGATCTGCTGATGAGGTGAGAGATTTCATGCCTCTATTATTTTACCTCTGAATGTTACTGCATTGCCTAATGTAAGGTCTTGGTGTACATTACAGCTCCAAACCATAACAACTTGGTTCTCATGTTTGCTTACTAATTAAAAATATTTGACAAAATATAAAACAGAAATATTATAAAATATAAAATAATAAAAATCCCACTAGGAGTCAATACTCTGAGCACCCTAAGATTTAAATAACAGATCCCAACTTTTTTTTTTGGATACTGAGGATTGAACCCAAGGGCATTCTACTTCCTAACTATCTCCTCAGCTCTTTATATTGTTTATTTTGAAACAGGCTCTCACTAAGTTGTTGAGGCTAACCTCAAACTTGAAATCCTCCTGTCTCAGTCTCTCTTGTACTAGTACTACAAATTTTTTAAGTGTGAAAATTTTATATGGTAGAAAAATATTGTGAATTTATCAAAAGGTTAGTGCTTACATTTTCATGTCCATTGAAAAATACATAATTCATAGAAAATATATGAATTAATATAAAATGTTTATTTCATTTATTATCTTAAAAATACTATGAAGGTATCTCTAATTAACCTCATCCTGTAAGTGCAGAATATTATTCACTCAATCCACATTCAGTGTGCTTCTATTCCTACTGTTCCAGATCTTGTAGCACTGTTGCTTTTCAGAGATCTCCTTCCCAGTATCAGAAACAACAGATCTAAGCTTTAAAATCAGTGTTTTCAGGAACAGTTGCTCATCTACAGAATAATTATGTTGAACTCCAAAGGAGGAACTGAAGAACATCATTCAGCATTCAAGAGCTCCTCCATGGCTGGCGAGCTACCCTTCAGGGTTAAAACCACTTATACATTAAGACAATAGAATTTGCATGCTTCAGAGGTTTTCTTTCCCCTTATCTTGTCTGTTGGAATTAATAAGTTAGAAGCATTCAGCTCCGAATGGAGGCTTGATTGCCCGCCTTTTGCTAAGGATCTGAGACGTGAGGAGACTGCAGTTAGAGACACTTACAGAGGAAGTACCTTCTGGGTCTGAAGCTGCCTTGCATCGTTTCCCTCTTTATTTCCTGTTGTTTGTATTTAAACACATTCTATTGCCTACAAAGATGTATTAAAAAGTCTAAGGTTGTTATATCTGAGCTAAAGATGGTAATGAAATCTAAGGGCTTGGTATCTAATTTATGCTATTTGAATAGCAGATCATGGCACAGGAGATCAAAAAGCATTAGGATTATCTTCCCTTAGAATTTTGTTTAGTGGTCTTCATTTTGTAGTTGTAGATAATCCTTGAAGACACATGGTTTGGAAAAGGGCAATGGAATTTTTGTTAGGTAGCACTTATTCTTAATTCTAGTTTAGATTTTTACCTTATATTTTTTGAGATGCAATTAGAGTTAACATACAAAACAAAAATAAATTTGTGTAGCATCTTTCTTTTAAGGAAATTAAGAGATTGAGAGCAGCATTTTGTTTATTGGATAGGATAGTGAGAAGGAAATCCTGAATCAGTGATGGCCTCTGAGTCAGTTACTTGATTATATTAATTATCTCTTATGCCTTGGCCTCTCACTCACAGAATGAGGTTAATTATAGCTACCCTTACTTATCTTACAGGGCTTTTCAGGAGAATGGATGGAATAGTAAATATACCAGTACATCTAAAGTGAGGTAATCCAAATTATAACACTATTTTAGTGCAGCAATGTAACTAGGGAAGAGGAATTTTTAAAAAGTGAAAACATTTACTATAGAAGAAAGATCCTCAGAATTGGATGAAAAGAGAGTAAGTAGGGTGGGGGAATAAGAGGGAGGTGAGGAGATAAGATGATTCCAATAAGAAAAAGAACTTAGGATTTCTGCTCTATCCTCTAACTGGAGAGAGTGCCTATGTTGGGTTCGGGCTTGGAGAATGACAGGGCTCAAAATATAGGGAGGTGGTCAGAGAGATCTGTGTACCCCTGGAATTCTTAAGGGCAGGGAGTAGAGCCGACAACTGCCATGTAGAACAGACTTGTCTAAGCTGCAGATGTTGACTTCCCAATAAACTCACTTCTCAATTGTCTCTTCTAATTTTTTTTCAATGAGATGATTGTTCTACCCTAAGTCCAGGTGTGAAAGTTACAGTTACCATTGTCTTTTCCTTCTTTCCGTCTTTCATATCTAAGAAGTCTTCAGATTCCATCCATTTTTCCCTACAGTGTCACTCCCGCCCCTTTTGCGCTCTCATCTTCAATGCCACCATTGTAGACCTGGTGCTCTGCATCTTGCACAGGTATCCAGTCCTTTCCTTCTGATGCTTACAGAATGCAAAAAACCAACCACTTTTCTTATATCAATGAGGCCATCTCCCAAAATATCTTTGGTGAATCCTAATTTGCTGCCAGATACCCTTTAGTCTACTCTACTTGAAATTGCCCAAAGCTTGTTTAAATCCACCTTTCCAAACTCACCACTTCTTAACATGCATCCTGTACTCTAATCACACCAACTTCACACCATTTTGCTTAATGCCCTATTCTTACTTTCAGCTCTTTCTCTCCATTTGGAACTTTCTCAACTTTGCAACATCTTCTTCTCCTTTTTTCCCTCCAATTCAGTCAATTCTTGAAGGTTACCTTTAAATTCTGATATTGACATGCTGCACATCTCTTTCTGACATTGCCATCAGATGTTTTATTAGTAGCATGAAACAGCCACAGTGAGAATATTTTCACAAGAGCAAAGGGTTTGATAAGCTGATCACAACCAGTTTTTAAACCAGCATACTACCGCTACTACCTCTAAGTATATTTTTAATAGTTATCGGGGAATTATCATTATACATAATAGTTGGCTTCATAGTGATACCTGCACAAAGGATAATTTGGTCTATTTCTTTTTTTTAAGTTTATAATATATTTGCATTTATTAAATTTTTTATATTTAAAGGGTTTTTATGCCGGGTGTGGTGGCGCACGCTTGTAATCCCAGTACTTTGGGAGGCGGAGACTGGAGGATCCGGGTTCGCGGCCAGCCTCAGCTGTCTCTTTGTCTCTCTCTCCCTCTCTCTCTCTCTCTCTCTCTCTCTCTCTCTCTCCTTAATGAGGCCCTCCGCAACTTTGTAAGACCCGGTTTCAAAATAAAGTATAAAAAATAGGGCTGGGGGCATAGTGCGGAGGTAGAATGCCCCTGCGTTCAATCCCCGGTACCGCAAAAAAATAAATAAATAAAGGGTTTTTATTTTTTAAGTTTATTGGTGCATTGTAATCATACATCTTGATGGGTTTCAGGGTGATAGAAGTATACATGCACACATTGGTCAATTAGCCCTCCCCCAATTCCACCCCCATTTCCTCCCCCTTCCCTCCTTTTAGTGCTCAGCATAGTAGTTGACTTTGATAAGTTTGTGTATGTACATCCTGTGAATTCGGGTGTTTCTCTCTTCCCCCCTCCTATCTCCTTCAGTTAGGTCGCCTTCTTTACTCATCTAGGGTTTTCCTCATCTTTGTCTGGAGTCCCTCCTATGCCCTATTCTCCCAAGCTTCTGCATATTAGGGAGAGCATTCGACTTTTCACTTTTTGTGATTGACTAATCTCACTTAGCATAATTTCTGTAATTCCATCCATTTCTCTGCAAATGATGTAATTTTGTTCTTCTTTATGGATGCATAAAATTCCATTGTGTACATATCCCATAGTTCTGTAATTCATTCATCTGTTGATGGACATCTTGGCAGGTTCCATAGTTTGGCAATTGTGAATTGTGCAGCTATAAACATAGATACACATGCATTAGTCTGGTAGTTTGGTTTCCATTCTTTTGGTTAGCTACCTAGAAGTGGTATTGCTGGGTCATATGGTAGGTTCATTCCCAGTCTTCTGAGGATCCTCCACTCTGTTTTCCAAAGTGGTGGCACTAATTTGCAATCCTACCACAGTGTATTTGAATTCCTACTTCTCTACATCCTCACCAGCATTTGTTATTGTTTGTGTTTTTAATGATTTCCATTCTAATTGGGATTAGAATGAAATCTCAGGGTAGTTTTGATTTGCATCTCTCTGATTGCTAATGATGTTGAGCATTTTTTCATATATTTATTGGCTATTTGTATTTCTTCTTTTGTGAAGTGTCTATTTAGTTCACTTGCCCATTTTTTGATTGGGTTTTTTTTTTAGCGGTAAGGTTTTTGAGTTTTCTGTATGTTCTAGATATTGGTCCTCTATCAAAGGAGTAGCTGGCAAAAATCTGCTCCCATTCTGTTGGCTCTCTGTTGAGGTTCTTGATAGTTTCCTTTGCTGCGCAGAAGCTCTTCAGTTTAATGCAATCCCATGTATTGGTCATCTTTTTAACTTCTTGTGCCTCTGGGGTCTTGTTGAGGAAGTTTTTGCCTGTGTCTATGTGATGAAGAGTTGGACCTATGCCCTCTTCAAGTGGCTGCAAGGTCTCTGGTCTAATTTCCAGGTCTTTGATCCATCTTGAATTGACTCTTGTGCAGGCTGAGAAAGTGGGGTTTATTTCCATTTTTCTGCATGTGGTTAACCAGTTTTGCCAACACCATTTATTGAAGAGGTTCTCTTTTTTCCAGTGTATGTTTTTGGCTCCTTTGTCAAAAATCAATTGGCTGAAAGTGTGCGGATTTGTTTCCGCGCCTTCTATTCTGCTCCATTGGTCGCGTCTGGTTTTGTGTCAGTACCATGCTGTTTTTATTACAATGGCTCTGTAGTATAGTTTGAAGTCAAGTATGTGATGCCTCCTGCATGGTTCTTGATACTGAGAACTACTTTGGCTATTCTGGGTTTTTTGTTGTTCCAAATGAATTTAGGGACTGATTTTTTGGTCTATTTCTTGATAGTTCACAGTTTTACTCTTTGTTTAGTTGGGTCCTTTTGTATAAAATAAAAACTTTTTACATTGTTTAATTTGTAACTTGATTTACAACCTAATTGTCTTCAGAAATTCACTGTCTAAGTCCCAGATTTTCTTGTTATCCTTCTCAGTCAGAAGGATATTATTCACTGAATGAAAACTGAGGCAGTCAGTATGCAAAGCCTTTTGATTTCTCTGGCTCTCAGGAGTATCATTTTTTTCTTACAAATCCAGAAATTATATTTTACTTTTTTCATTCTGTTCTCACCGTTCCTAGTTTCTTACCTCACTTATGGTATGTATACCAAACATTATATTTAAATCATTTCTGTATGCTATGTGGATTCTAAACAAATACTAACTTTTTCACATGTCAGTGAAGGGCCATATTAAGGCTTTTTGGTTTTGTTCTTTATGCTTTGTTCCAAATTTCAAACAAATTTAAAGTATAACTTTAGCAAGCAATCATATAATTTCAGCACAGTAATTATCTTTGTATTGATTCTAAGTGTCCCATAGATGTAACTGGGATACCAGCAGGTAAATAAAGAGCTAACATGTATTGGATGTGTATTATATGCCAAATGCCAAGCTTTTAAAATATATTTTCTCCTTTAAACCTAATTCAACCTCCTGAGATGGGTACCACTAATACACTCTTTTTAGAAATGGGGAAGTTGGCTCTGTCATGATTATGTGACTCTCCCCAATAATACCACAGGGTGATGACAAATCATTCTGAATCCAGAACTTCTGTTTTAGCCACCATACATCTTAATACCACATAGAGATAGCAGTATATTGCTAGGACTGTGTTATATTTTCAATGTTAACCCATGCCGGGTCAGAGAAACTCTGATAATTAGAATATATTTTCAAGCTTGGGCTCTTAATAATACTTCTTTTAATTAGTGAAGTTTTATTTTCAGTCTACTCTACCATCCCATTTTAAAGTGAAAATAATGTCCTTAGCAAAGGCCTCGTTTAGGAGCTCGTAAAAGTGATTCTTTAGTAAGGCTTACTTTGTACCTTGTGCTAGTCAAGATAGTCTGGAAATGAAAAGGGTTGGAGAAGGAGATCTGATGCCTTTCCTCAAAGACATATAATTTAGAAGAAATGGCAACCAGCATATTTTGAACACATAGAAAACAATTTGGTCATGATCTCTATGGTACTGATTGATAGAATTTTAAAAATTAGTAAATATCAGTAGAAAGAATAATGCAACTTCAAGGAAGAAGTGGGAGTGGAAACTTGAGGGTTGGTTTTGAGGAGGGATAGAGGAGAGGACAAAGGGTGGAGGACAAAACGGTAAGTAGATTACTAAGGCAGAAAATGAACATGATATGTTGGAAGTGATCATTTCTGAGGCTCTGAAATCTCTGAATACTGAGTTTCAATTCCATCAATGCTCAATATCATCCCTACAAATCATAGAACTTCAAGATCATGATTTATCTAGAACACACAGTTGTTTGGCTGACAAGGAAAGTCAGATGGAGTGCAGTGTTTACATCGATGTCATTACCCCGGAGGCACTCAGCTACTGGGCATCCATTTCCTTCCCCTGCTCCTTGCTTGTCTCCTGGCGCCTGGCAACCAAAAGCGCTAAAGCCTTCGACTGGGAGACTGTGCTCAAGACCAGAGAACTCTTATTTTTAAACCAGTGACTGTCCCTTTTTTTTTTCAAACTCAATTTATTACCTCTGGATCTGTGATCTCACACTAGAGAGACAGTCCTTGTCTCCACGATGTTCTTGGTCATTTTCCCGTGTGATTCAGTGGGCGCCTGACTGCTCTCCTGCTCTTCTTCTATTTGTCTTGTTTTTTCTCTCAGAAAGGAGTCCCAAGTTTGGGCTCAGACCTAGTTAAATGTAATAAATGCTGCTCTATCCAGCCACTGCAATCCTTTCTCTGCTTCTGGCGCATGTTGAGTAAATAAATGTTCTACTCTATTTTACAGGGACAGGCCTCTCTTAAAGGGTTCCTCTCCAGGAGCCAAAACAAGAGCACATGCCATGATCTGGAAGGGGTTGATTTTTCATCAAGCTACTTCTCAAAGGACCTGATTATTCAGAGACCTCCTACCCCCTTTCTTTTTGGCCTGCTTGGATTCCTGCAATTTTTTTTTTCAGGTCAATGGATTGCTTTCTTACGAGAACTGTGAGAGATTGGGAGGGTTGTACAGTAGTAATTGTCTGCCTTCCCCTCATCCATCTTCCCCCCTGCCTCCCCTCCATTTCTTTTCTGGTAACTTTCATTCCTCCTCCCATAACAAAGCCATAAACATGGCCAATACTCTTTCCTGTCTTTGCTTTCCTCTTTTTCATCTTTTCCTTGGACATAACTGCTTATCAATTTCTTGCTGTATTTCCTCCCAAGTTTCCAATACTGAAATTGGTCCTATTTAAAAAATGAGTCAATATCGTCTTAAAAAAATCACATCATCAGGGATAAGTTTATTCAGGTTGTGACATGCTCTCAAGATTCTTCACAAGAGGGAGTTCCCCCATATGCTAGCTAGAGCAGGTTCTTTTGTTTGGAGTGGTGCCCTCCAATTCTCGTCCACAGCAGCTAGATGTTGGGATGCATTTCCTTAGGTGTGAAACCTGTATCACTCCTGCAAGGCTCATGGCAAAATACGCTGCTGCTGCCTTACCCCTCAAAGACTCTTCCCTAGAAAACCTTGAGAAGTTAATGTATGAGTGTCCCAATGTTGGAAAAACTTATGCTATCCATTTTTTATGTGTCACAAGAACAAAAACAATGGGACATACGGGGGTGGGTAGAAAGGGGCTCATGGATAACAGACATTTTTATCCTCAGCAACCCAATTAAAAACTAACTTTTAGACTCTTTGAAGTTAATTCTGAGTAAGTATACTCAAAAGAATCCTTCTTTGGAGTATCACCTTGAAGTGAGTTCATCTGGTCAACTACCTTTATGCTGAATTTTGCCCTTTAATGCCTTGTTTCTTGTATTAAAAGTATAGTAAAAAAACCATATGCTGTCTCTACCTTCATAATTTCTAAACAATACGAGAAAATAAGGAACAGAGAGACCTTTTGGTGACTACCCACAACCCAACTGGTAGCACTCACTGAATTTTGTGAGTGCTTGAACAAAGCTATGACCTAATGTAATCTGTTTCAATGGATAACTTCTCTGACATTGCTATGCAGGAGGGCTTGAATCAGAGAGAAATTAGAGTAAAGATGACTTCCAGGGAATCATGATGGCATTTTGATGTAATCACCTGAGGCTCACGGGGTGTTGGTAATGGATTACAGTCACGATCAAAGCTTAGTATTTTTCTTCCTGAGTCTGATGACTCACTTTTATTCTCTGTGCAAACCACTAATGCATTTACAGCTGCCTTTGTAGTGTTGAAGTATTGCCTCATATAGATTAGAGAATAGAATGTGGAATTAGAATTTTCCTTAAGAATTTTAGGATATAACAGTTTGCCCAGACTTTTACTTTCCCCAGTTTTAATCAAAGAAAGTAAAAAAAAATTACTCTGAAGTATCTTTAAGACATAAAATTTAGACTTTTTAAAAAGAAAGCTATGCCTCTATTAATTTGTTTTTAAAGATATTTTTGTAAGTAGATATACCATACCTTTATAACTCCTGAGTACCTCCCATGGATGTCTTTTAAAGAACAGTAGATAAAAAATACAGAGAGTTTAGTTTTATGATGAAAGATGGTCTTTACCTAATGTTGGAAGATTATTCCTCATAGGTTTCTCACTTTTCTGTGTATCTTTTGGGCAGAGGCATTGCCTGCCTTTTATTGATTGACTGATAGACTGATACTGGGGATAGAACCCAGGGGAATTCTACCTCTGAGCTATGCCCCCAGACTTTTTTATTTTTTATTTTGAAACAGGGTCTTGATAACTTGCTGAAGGTCTCGCTAAATTTCTTAGGCTGGCCTTGAGACTGAGATCTTCCTGTCTCAGCCTTCCAAGTACTGGGATTATAGGCATGTGCCACCACTCTCAGCTGCCTGCCTTTTATCTGGCCTTCTTTGCAAGAATATGTGTCCAGAAGAAAGACTTTGAAGCTAGAAATGGTGTCCCTACTGGAGAAAAGGTCGGTTAGACTTACTTTCCTGTATGAAAACTTGGATTCCCCAAACTTAGGTTTTCTCTTCTGTAGGGTAGACCATTCTGTTCATAGGTGTTCTCTCTTTGTTATGCTGTAGGAACGCAGGTTTAGGAAACCAGGACAAATGCTGATTCTCTGTCTACTACTATTTTTGTGAGTAACAAATTGTCCTTTGACTCTGATTCAAGAATCTTTTGTCTTCTAGCTGGATGTGGTGGCATACACCTATAATCCCATTATTTGGGAGGCTAAGACAGGAGGATCACAGGCTCAATGGGCTGAGCAACTTAGCAAAATCCTTTTTCAAAATAAAACAAGGGCTGGGGGTATAACTTGATGGTATAATGACCCTAGGTTCAATCCCCAGTACCAAACAAACAGACAAACAAAAGAATCGTATGTCGTCTACCAATATCCACAAAACTGTGGTAGACTAACTAGCTAGATTGCAAACAGAATATAACATCAGATCCTCCATAGTTCTTCATACCTAGAGAAACTTGTACATATATGTACCAAGATACATTACATGAATACTCAAGACAGAATCACTTGTAATATGTAAAACACTGGAGGGACACACCCCCTGCAAATATCTGTCAAAGGTAGAGTAAAATAAATGCATTGTGTATATTTATGTGATAATATTGTACATAGTCTGTGAACAAGTGAGCAAACTACAACTCTATGCAGCAACATCGATGAGTCATACCAGCATAGTATTGAAAAAAGGAAGCAAGGCAAAATCAATATATCCTGATCAAAACAGATAAAAACGACTTATCTTTTGGAGATGAGTTCATTGGCAATGAGTATAAAGAAAAGGAAGATAAAAGACAATCACTACAGTGGTTGTTCTCTGTGGGGGAGGAGAGACTTGTGGGGACCTCTACAAGGCGTCAGTGTTCTTTTTTGTTTGTTTGTTTTGTTTTTCTTTGTTTTTTTGCGCACTGGGGATTGAACCCAGGGGCATTCTACCTCCGCGCTACACCCCCGACCCTATTTTTTATACTTTATTTTGAAATCGGGTCTCACGAAGTTGCAGAGGGCCTCACTAAATAGAGGGAGAGAGAGACAGGGAGAGAGAGAGAGAGAGCTGAGGCTGGCCACGAACCTGGATCCTCCGGTCTCTGCCTCCCAAAGTACTGGGATTACAAGCGTGCGCCACCACTCCCGGCAAGGCGTCAGTGTTCTATGTCTTCAACTTGTTGGTCGATGCAGGGGTGTCTGCTTTATGTTCATTCACCATACTGTCCATTTGTGCTTCATATACTGGGTGTGACATTTCACAATAAGAGTGGTTAGGATGGCACACACCTGTAATCCTAGTACTTGAGAGGCTGAGATAGGAGGATTGCAGGTTTGAGGCCAGCATGTGGTAACTTAGGAAGACCCTGTTTCAAAATAAAAAATATAATAGGACTGAGAATATAGCTCAGAGGTAGAATATCCCTGGGTTCAATCCCCAGTATCTCTCTCCCACACACACACACACACACACACACACACACACACACCTAATCTAAATGGTTAGGAATTACTTTAAAATGAATTCTTTAACTTACTAGTCTTTGAATGATGTAACACACCATGTCTGTTCACTGTGAAGAATGTAAACAAGAAAGGGCAACTTTATATTAAAGATTAATGAAGTCTTTATAATCATTAACAACCAGGTTGTTAATGCTCTGTTGAATCAGATTCCTTCAAAATGTTACTCTTATAAATGCGCCAGACAATTCAGGTAGAAATCAAAGTTGTTTTGACATGGATCCTTCTGTGTCTTCAGCATTTCCTTTTTGAGAGTAAGCTCTGTGAATGCATACACGGGGAACATATCTCTTTGAAGTGCTTTACAGAAGGCAATGGGGGAAGCATTATTCAAACTTTGCTCAAGAATATACCAGCAAGATCATCCCATCTCTGCCCTTTGTCTATCTACTGTTTGAGGAAAAATGATCCATTAACAAAGTGGGTATTTGGAATTACTGATGCTATCTTCATGTATTATGATATTGAAAGAACATAAAATATATGCTAATTTGATCAAATGCATGTAGTGGTCAAGAAAAATTTTGTTTTTCTACTCCCTTATGTTCATGCCTATGTATTAAATATTAATATTTCTTTGATCTGCTAGTGTATGCATCTCTAATGCATCCTCTTTGCTGATCACAACATTCTTTTCTATTTTTCTCAAGAAAATACAGGAAATGTACTCTCTCCAGTCTTAAATCTTTTTAAAGGAAAAAGTTTACCCTGACTTGTTGGTAAGAGTTAAAAGAGAATAATCAGAATAATAATTATCAGCTGATTTAACTGTGCAGTATGTTGAGAAGCTGAAACGACTAAGTTTTCTTTATGTGTTAAACAATTTTAAATATTCTCATTGTGTAGCTTACAAAAATGATATTATAGGTTCACAGATCAGTTGTGGAAGATGCTCTAGGGATAAGGAAATGAGTTCCAAGCCAAAGGAAGGCACTAACACAAAGCCACAGAATCAGTAGCACAATTCAACTCGAGAGAGCCAGGATTCAAATACAAGTCCAAACTGCATTTCTCAACTAAATCATCAGAATTGTCCCTCTAACCCAAAGCCATCAATACTTGAGGGAATTCTTTGAAGACACTGGTCCCTTTCTTCCTCAGGCCTTGAATCAGTCTCCTTATGCTTGTCCACTGAAATTGAATTTGTAACTCTCTAATTTCATTCTCAATCCCTTTCTATGGCTAGGGTGTGTGAGGAAGAGAGAAAGAATGAGGGATTTGTGGACCTCTGAGGGCTGGTTTTGCAGTAGCATAAATATAAATAACCAGGACAACAGAAGACTCAACAGCAGATGTCTCAGAGCCCCGCTTGTCCAACATATTTAGAAATGAAATTAATCTTTAATACCACATATTAGCCATCTTCTAATATGTAGGTAATCTCTCTGCAGTTCCTTCCAGTAAGTACAGATGCTGCTGATGGGATAAATGGAAGCAAGTCAGCCTAAGAGAAAGTGTTTTTCCACCTTTTCCTGGGACAGGAATTTGGGTCTGAGTTTTACTGGCATGTACTTATAAGACACTCAATAACTGTGAGCTCTATTAGTATATGGCTGAGTGAATGGCTCATGGTACAGAAGGAGAAAGCACTGGACTGGAAGTCGGAGAAATTGAAATCTGGTTCTAGGCTTTTTTTCCCCTAACTAATGGTGTGAGTATTAATAAATCACTGACTGACTTGGTTTCAGTTTACTCATTTGTGTAATAAGCAAACAAATGAATGAGTCTAATGACATCTGAGCCCTTTTAGCTAGTGTGTTTCTCAAACATTATGAATGGTGAATATCATTCATTATCATCAACAACTCAGAGTAAAAATGCAATATCTATGCTATTAATTTCACAATTTAAATAGAGTATATTCTTCCATATTCAAAGTCAGCTACCTAAATTTTTGTCCTACATAATAATAGGTACAATTTATAGAGCCCTTAGCAGGTTACAGATACTATACTAGGTACTTTACAAAGACTATCTCACATAATCCTTTAGTAATTAGTTGTTATTATTACTATTTTGTTGATTATGGAACTCAGGTTGAGGAGTTTGAGTAACTTGACTAATGCTCAGCAATTTATCCTGATTGATAAGACATGACTTCATATCTACAGAGGTACTGGCCTACCCACTGGATCTGAAAGGGACCTGATGAAACAGGATCATTAGGGAGAATCACTGGGTCAAGACAGGAGGGTTTAAAGCGGCCACAACCTTTTTAAAGGAATTATTTTAAAGGCAATATATAGTCGTAATCTTTTTATCTTTTTTGCATTTTCATGGTCAAACCTAGGGCCTTGAGTATGCCAGGTAAATGCTCTGTCACTAAGCCACATCCTCAGCCATATAGTCATGTACTTATTGTGCAAAATGTGGAATTTCCTCTTTACCCACCCTTTGACACCCACTTTCCTCCCCAACAGTATAATCGACGTCTACAGTGAATAGACAGGTGTCCATAGGCCCTGAAAGGAAACACAATGTGGCCCTCTGACGTGATGGGAATGTTCTTATTCTTGATCTGGGTGCTGGTTACCCAAGTGTGTTCATTTTGTGAAAATATGCATATTTCTGGTCTGTACAATTTTATATGCAAATAATATTTTCATAAAAACTTATCAAATAAATACCATGATGCATAAACTTATTGTATTCTTACTTGTGCCAGATCCTCCCTGATGGGAAAGCTGTATAAAAATTGGGGAAACTGTAAAAATTGGGTTGAAAAACAACTTTTTCTCCTTATTCCTTGGGAATTGATGATGCTAGGTTGCCATTTCCAGAACCCGCTTTGGTTATACTACTTCTTGGGAAACTCCTGTGTACTCGGCAAGCTGTATTCAATGTGTTTCTCTATGTGAGACCACCTGCAGTCTTAGAGGAATACCTAACACAAATTGTGCTTAATTTTTCATTCCAATTGAACCAAACCTCAAATTTCACTCTGGGTCTTGTGAGATTACCTCTTCCCCATTCATCTCTCATTTTCTTGTGGAAGGATTTCACCCTAAAGTAGTTTTATCACTCTCCACAAACTCTGAACGGCATATTTCTGTATAACTGGCCTACTACTTTCCACTCCCATGTTTCTTAGGAGACCAGCATGCCTGCAGAGAGCACCCGTACACAGTTGCTCTTGGCCATGGAGATATTTATTATTTCTGCTCATCAACATCCATATCTCTGTCTGGGAATATGGAAGGCTAAATTTATTGGTGGGGCCATTTTATTAGTTCTAGCCATTGGTTTGGATCGGAAATGATGTGATTCAATTCGCTTCCGGAGCAGGGCACTAGAAAGAGAGACCTTCTAGAACTTTGTCTCATCTTTTTGCAATGACAGCCAGTTAAGTATGAGATGGTAGTTGTTCTTTCAGTCTGTGACCCAGGGAGGAGTATGTAGAGCAGAGTCCTAGCTGACCTGGGATGGACATGTTGTATGACAAGAAATATAACCTTGTGACTTCAAGCCACTGAGATTTTGGGATTGTGTGTTAATGCAGCATAACTCAGGGTCCCCTGACAATTGGCCACAAATAAAACTTAGTATCGGAGGCTTTCCCACAAGCGTGAGGAGAACTATTCAGTGCTGCCTGTTCTGGGGTTGGTATTACATATAATTCTAAGATTTAGCCTTTAGAAATTCCATTTATTTATTTATTTATTTATTTATTTATTTATCTATTTATTTATTTATACTGGGGATTGAATCCAGGACATTCTGCTTCAGATCTACACCCCTAGCCCTTGTTTTATTTTGAAACAGGGTCTTTCTAAGTTGCTGAGGGCCTCGCTACGTTGCTGAGGCTGGATTCGAACCTGTGATCCCTCTGTCTCAGCCTTTCAAGTACTGGGATTACAGGTGTGTACCACCAGGCCCAGCAGAAATTCCATTTATTTAAAAGCTATGTTCCCCAATATTAATTTCATATGTGATAAAGATGGTCTCTCTTTTGCCTAAATAGTTGGCTCAGATCTTGTGTGCATCTTTATTTTGATCTTCATTTTCTTTTACAGGGACTCACAATAGTTCACTTTGATCCAGTAAACATTGCTTACTGGGCCTCCCCACTTATAACTTCATCAGGTTATTGAAGAGTTCGAGTTACCCAGAAAGGAATTGGAGTGAAAGATAAGAACAAGATGATACATGATCTCATGAAGAAGGATAAAGATTTTGTCTTTCAAGTCTATTGAGAAGTCATGGAAGGGTTTTGTGGTAGAACTAAATATACTTCCCAGCACAATCTACCCCCAAACATATGTCAAGATAAGGTGTGCATGTGTCAAAGATCAAACTGATTGGCAAACTGAGAGTGCTTTGGAGAGTTATGAAAATGAACATGAGAAACCAGTTAAGAGGACGTTATAGGAAGTCCTGACAAAGGATGATGGTTATTCAAATAAAGAAATTTCACAATGGTTAAAATGAAAAAATACACATGCCCTTTCTTATCATGGTCTAGCTTGATGTAGGGATACGTTTTAGAACTTTAAGAAGAATGGAAGCATGACAGACTTTTAGGCAATCCTCCCAGAGTAGTCTGTCTGTCTGTCTCTCTCTCTCATAGGCTTTTGATAAGAATTAAATACAAAGAATTGTGGATTATATTTCCTGGTAACAATTTTAAGCATACAAATTCTGTATGTGCTTTAACAATCCATTGACATCTTTCAGACATTTGAGCACTAAGACCACATCTCCCTTGTTCTTCTGAGTGTTCTCAGCTCACCCTATGCCACCTCTGGCTCAAAGACTCCTCTTTAATGAGATACCTCTGTGCAAAGCATCGCTGTGTTACAAGGGAACCACAGTCCTCCCTGTATGACAAGGAACTCCTGCCACACAGTCTCCTGTCACTAGAAACCCATGACCACAGCGAGAGGAAAAACCATGATTAGAAAAGAAGAGCCCTAACCGCAGATGAAGTTGGTTTTCATAAAAGGATCCCTGACTGCTTGCTCAAGCTGGGCTAGGTCTATAAAATGCCAATTAAAAGGTATGGAATGGCTTGCGGAGGCGAAGCCCTGCAGTTCCTCTCATCTCTACCTGCTGCATACAGGCTGGCAGAGAGGGGCACTCATGTCTAACACGGAGGCCACATGACCTCAGATGGAATGTGCCCTGTGAGATTCGCTGCACAAAGCCAAACTTTTCCTAGGAAGACAATTTGGGTTTATTCCAACACTCACATGGGCAGTTGATGTGCTCAAGTTCTACATCATAGAACATAAGCACAGTGATTTCGGTCTGGAAAGTTTTCAAAGGATAATTCATAGATCTTCCATTGTGGCCATTGAAAGCTGTTCTCAATAATCTATGTCTTAAATGTTTACTCTGGAACATGTAAGTTCCTGGGGACTTCTGATATTAACGATTACAAAATGAAAATCAGGCACATTTCATTTTTTATGTAAGAAAGCTTTAAAAATAACCCCATTGGAAACTGAGGAGTCTGGGTCCATAAAAGGTGAATTTTGCTTTGGGGGTAGCTTTTCTTTAATAGTAGTAATACAGTGGAAAGCATATTTTGAAACTGCTCCTGTTATACCGGGGAAAGAAGATGGAAGAAAACTTGTGCATCAATCTGATTTTCTCCTCTAAGGCAAGCATATGCCTCATTCAGAAGTGTTATTGAATTATTAAGTTTCATATTAAAAAGCACTAACCAGGAGTTCATCCCTGCTTCTTGCTTTGCTGCCTCAAAATTATCTGACTGGCCAATAGATGGCGCGCTGAGCTTGATGCTGGTGGAGGTTTAGTTTAGTGCTGCAGATTTTAAACTGTGGATCTTTTTTGAGTTAAAGGGAGTTCACTCATAACTAGTGCGTTCATTCATTTTTACAAGTAGTTATTGAGAGCCCACCATGTGCTAGGACTGTGTCTGTTTTTAACACCCTACAGTATCGAAGACAACTGTAAGGTTAAATGAAAGCTTGAATATATTTCTTCACAAAGTCATACTATTTTATTTCATGTTGCTGTATAGCAAACTCTTTCAAAGCTTAATGGTTTATGATGACAGTGATCTATTATGTCTCACCATTTTGCAGGTGGGCTAGGTGGTTCCTCTGCTGATGTTATCTGAACTTACTCTCTCAGGACACTGTATTCAGCTGGGGGTGGCAGTGGTGCTGACTGTCCTCTGGGGCATGGAGGCTTGTTCCCACCTGGTGTAGACCTACTTTATTATATGGCAGTCTCATAACAGTGCTCCAAGTGGGTGAAGCCAGAGCCTTAAGGCCTGTTGAGACCTATCTAGTCTTGTTAGTTATATTTGGTCATCTTCTATTGGTCAAAGCAAATCCAAGACTAGCCCGGATTTAACAAACAGTGGAATATACTTCAACTTTTGATGGGAAAGTGAGAAATCACATTGCACAGGGGCCTACATATTGCAACGGGAGGACTTTGTGATCATATTTTTCAACTTACGAAGAACAACTCGAGAGATAAACGATAGTGGACTAGCCATGCCTACATCCTGCAGTCTGCTTGTGGAAACATTACTGAAGAATCCTGGGCTTGAAATTTTTAGTAAGCAAGGTAAAATGTCTGTTAGGCTAATACGGCCACTGTTTTGATGGGGAATAGATGGTTATGTGGATTTGGACAACTCATTGCATATGTGGAGTGGATTTCTTAATTAATGTTTTTCACCATTTCTAGATACCTAGTTTTCTTTAGCAGCTGACGAACTTTGTAAGAGTCTGTTAATTCCTAACTATGCTTTCCCAGAGGGTAAGATTAAAGTACTGAAATGAGATAGAATGAAATATTGAGCTGTACTGGCAAAGCTGTATGATCTTTTCCCAATATTTGTTGGTATTACATGTGGTCTGATAATTAGCCTTTCCTACAACAATGTTCATGAAGTCCAAAAATATATTTTTGAAGTTACAGCTTTTTTCCAGTAAATTGTTTTGCTGATTAAATCTCTCTTGTGTACCAGTCTTTTACATAATGCTATCTCTAACATAGAACAATCTTTTTTTTTTTTTTGCGGTACCAGGGATTGAACCCAGGGGCGTTCTACCTCCGCGCTACACCCCTGGCCCTATTTTTTTATACTTTATTTTGAAACTGGGTTTCATGAAGTTGCGGAGGACCTCACTAAGAGAGAGAGGGAGAGAGAGAGAGAGACAGACAGACAGACAGACAGACAGACGGAGAGAGCTGAGGCTGGCCGCGAACCCGGATCCTCCGGTCTCGGCCTCCCAAAGTACTGGGATTACAAGCGTGCGCCACCACGCCCGGCAACATAGAACAATCTTGAAAGGTAAGTGTTCGTTTCTAGTTTGCAGATGAGGAGACCGAGGCCTAGGGGAGATGGGCAGGTAAATTTCCCATGGTCGAATATTAAGTACAGGAGAGAATCTAGACTTACAGGTGCTAATTTGATTTAATATCCATTCTTTACTTTTCTCTGAGTAATGGAACTCCAGTTTTGTTGGAGACCAAAGTGTGTATTCAGTCCAAATTACATTTCATGGGTTCCTTTGGATAGTTAATAGAAACTACTACTTAAAATGTAGCTGGAAGTTTTGTTACGTAGAACTTATAAGAAGGCTCCTTCAAAAGGAGAGCAACTTTACTGATGTGCACATCTTTGCCACTGTCCTTTCTGCTTCCCGGAATAGTGTATGATGGCTGGAGCTCCAGCAACCATAACGTGAACAAGATCTCATAGCCAGACTATAAGGATGGTAGAGGAGACACCTGTAAGAAGCACGGTCCCTTGAAGAAGCTGTGGAGTGCTTGATCAGTTCTTATGAGACAGGGAAATAAAGCTTCTACCTTGTTTATGCCAGGGTTATTTTTCTTTCATAAGCAGCTATATTCAATCCCAACTATTCAAGATGTCAAAATACACCCCCAAATTGCTGTATCTCAGTACTTTATTTGAAATTAAAATTTATAGAGTTGTATAAGTAATAAAATAGCATTGCAGATCTAAGAATGCCTGTGTGTCATTACATACCTCTACCTCAGCAGAAAATTAAGAAGGAATTCCTTTGTCTTAAGGTGTCTGATCTTGATTATCAGCCCTTGCAAGCTCATCTCTTCAAGATTTACTTTCTATTCCCTGCCTCTGAGTATGAGAGCCCTGCGCTTTTGCTTGAACTTTGTGGCACTAAGACACCTGTAATGAACCAGGTGTGGTGGTGTATGCCTGTAAGCCCAGTACGTGGGAGACAGACAGGAGGATCTTAGGTTCGAAGCCAGTCTCAGCCACTATCGAGACCCTCAGCAACTAAGGGAGTCTCTACCCTGTTTCAAAATGAAAATACAATAGGGCTGGGGGTCTAGCTCAGAGGTAGAATGCCCCTGAGTTCAACCCACAGTACCAAAAAAAAAAAAAAGACACCTGTAATGCTCTGATCTTCAGATCCCATACACTAAATCAGCGAATCTTCAAATTTCAGATGCTTAAGAACCACATGGAATATTTATAAATAAAAACAATCAACTTTTCTGATCTACCATAGAGATTTAGAACTAGTTGTTTTGTGGGAAGACCCAGGAATTTGTACTTTTAACCAATACTTTCGGTAATTCTTAGTATGTGACTCACAGGTTGGCCTTTGAGAAACCCTGCTCACCCTTTCCCCTTAATGTCTGCCTCCTGCTGTGCTAGCTGACCTAATCTTGTGATGGATAGTAGAGAGAGAGTGTGTGTTTTGGTGTCTTTAAGTGTCAGGGATTGAGAGAGGAAACATATTCCTTGGTTTGAACAAGGTAGGGGTTATAGTTTCCTCTCACATAAGCCCTCCTCTGACATGAATACTAAAAATGATTCCTGAAATCTAGTAAGTTAGGTCCAGGTAATAAGGCTTATTTTTTACTTACTGTAGAAAATTTCTTGTATTAAATTTGTACTAATTGGTATGGCTGGCACGACTTGTACCAGATGGATAGGTAAAGTCTTCTACTTTTGCAGAGTTCCAAGTTGCCTTTCCTGTTCTTAATTATTAAAGATTAATTTTATTTTGCAGAACATTCACAGAGAATTGCCAATACCTTTCCTCAAAGGACATTATTTAAAACTTTAAAAGATCAAACTTTTAATAAAAGTTTGAAAATGTTGCCAATGTTTTCACAGAAGCTACTAAATGATTTCAATTCAATGCTGCCTATTAAAGGTAGCGATTAAGAGAAAAATAAAATGGAGAGCACACCTGGAAAGAAAATATGTGTCGATCTGCAAAGTGGTAACGTAGGTCATCTGCATGGAGGGTGTGTTCTTGACATGTGCAGCAAAATGGAACGTGAACATTTAAAACAATCCATGTATTTGTTTTAAGATATAGATGTATGTTTTACAAAATCCTCAATTTTACCTGGCATGTAATGATCTATTACTAGTTTTTCATACCTGTCCTGATGTTCTTTAATTTTATTCTTTTCCTTCAGACTTAAGTCAAATTAATTTCTGTTAAAATACTCTATTGCTGCTGCCATTATTGCTTCTACTATATATCTAAATTTCTCCCTAGCTATTTAAATATCCTCTCAATATGGTGCCAGTATTGCAGGTGTGCTATCAATTTCATCTTTTTAAGAAAAGTTCTCCCTGCTCTCATGAAATTAACTGATCTCAAGGCCTGATACATAGCAACTGTCTTGAGATCACAGTTGTCCAGCGTGCGTGCGTGCGTGCGTGCGTGCGTGTGTGTGTGTGTGTGTGTGTGTGTAGGGTTCTATTTACTAGCTTTCTTTAACTTTTTTCAGTTCATCCTTCATTCTGGTGGAGCGTAATGTCTAGTAGCATAGAAGGTAGACTTTTGAGGCCTTCCATGTTTGGAACTGTCTGTATTATACCATCATTTTTAATTGCTAGCTTGGCTGTGTCTAGAATTCTAGATTGGAAGTTATGTTTCTTCTTTTTTTGGAATTCTGATCATAATGCTCTCCTCTCTTCAGGCTTCCACTTCAGTGTTGAAATGTCTAATGTTATTCTAGTTCTTAATCATTGTATGAAATACGATCTTTTGCCCTTAAAGCTTTTAAAATAGTTTCATTGTCCCTAGTGATCTAAAACATCATGTAATGTATCTTGTTATAAGAGTATGTATGTTGGTATCTATGGATGAACTTCTAATTTTACTATGTGTCTGTCCTATTATCTATTCCTTTGTATTTTTGCTGTACTTTCTGCCAGGTTTCCTCAATTTTATCTTCCAAATCTTACGTTGATTATTTAATAAATGCTATTATACTTTTCATTTTCCAAGAGCTATTTAATTTATCCTCTGTTTTTTTTTCATTTTTTGTTAGTGTGGTATATACTCTTTTTCTTTTCAATAGTGTGACACAAACATAGATTTGTACCCCCTTCCTTAAAATAGAGTTGCTGATGAGACATGACACTAGTCAGGTAGGGGCCACATGTCCAAGCTCCCCTTGCATCTTACTAATGGAAAGCGAGCAGAAATAGTGTGTGTATGTTTTTCTTGACCAAGGAGTTAGGAACTAAGTATGCCTCTTTTATCATTTGCAGATAAATGCATAGACCTCTAAAAACTGAAGGAGTGGAGAAGACACAAAATGGAGAGCACCTGCGACCCTGAATAACATCGTGGAAAGGATCTGCTTATCCCATTCCTATCTACAATGTTAAACCATTGAGACCCCCAGGTGTTCCTATTAAAAGCATTATTTTAATTATTACTTTTAAGTATTACTTTAATTAATGCAAATATCATTCTGTTTTTATTCATTGATGTGGTTTCTTTGATCCCTGCGGATATAATTGCTTTCTTTTGAATTTACTTTCCTTCTTCTAATATAGTATTATTTTTATTCAGGTTATTTTTATGGATAGATGTTTAGTATGGTCACTGTCATTTAGAGATTTGACTCAAATTTCTTCACTGATCATTAGTATTTAAGATGTGTGCACCAAACCATCCTCCTTCCTCCTCCTCTTTCTCTTCCTCCTCCTCCTCCTCCTTCTGTTTGGAATTTTTTGTGCAAATGAAAGGGTGTGTGTGGACAGTGGCCTTCAGAAAAATTTGGTATGTTTCCTTTGGAAAATCCTTTAAGAGAGTCTCGGGTCCCACCCGAGAGTGGCATGGACTGACAGGGAAAAGTGAGCGCCGACGACTCGAGAATCACTCACCACGAGCCCGGAGAATACGTCGAGCAAATCTCGTTTATTTAGGAAGACAGGGCAGTTTTAAAGTGAAACCCATAAAGGAATCCCCGGGCAGTAGGGTGTGGCCCCATGGCACGTGACGGGTCGGGTCATACGCCCCCTATAACCTATTACAGCCCTCTTGAGGCTAGGTGGGGCGGGTCTGCCAGCGCCATCTATGCTATTGATATGCTGAATCGCTGAATTGCTGAATCGCTGCCACGTGGAAGAGGCCCGGTACTCTAGGGCAGGCCTCTGCTAGTTCACCGGGCCCTTTCATGGCACCGAGTAGAGGGCCCCGCAAGAGAGCATTTTTAAGACTATTCTCAGCCAGGTGCGGTGGCACACGCCTGTAATCCCAGTACTTGGGAGACTGAGACAGGAGGATTGCATGTTCATGGCCAGCCTCAGCAACTTAGCAAGACCTTCTACAATTTAGTGAGACCCTGTTTCAAAATAAAAAATAAAATAGTGCTGGGGGTGTAGCTGAGAGGTAGAATGCCCCTGGGTTCAGTCCGTGGTACCAAAAAAAAAAAAATCTCTTGGACCTGCAGGGTTGCCCAGGAGAAGCGCTGTTGATCTCTTGCCTGGAGGGTACAGTCCTCAGAGATTGCAATTGGGGAGTCAGGTGGGGCATGAATGTTGGGGTGTCTCAGTATTTGTTATGAATTAATTATCCGGTTTCCCTTATGGTGCCTCTGCCTGCCACTGTGCTTGGTGCTCCTCCAGTAGAGTAAATCCAGTAGAGTAAATCCAGTGAGGGGTGCTTGTTTGTCCAGCTTCACGAAGTTGGGGAGGAGCCAGGAGGTCCAATTGTTTCTTAAAAGTGACTTTCGAGCAATCCTGGTGTTTTTTACATTGCTTTTCCTCCAGAGGGACCTGGCCCACTAATGCGTGGTCTCTGGGGATCTGTCGCTTGTATGGGGTAGCTTCTCAGTTTCTCCTACTGCTGGCTCAGGATTCAGCTTCCTCACATTTGCCAAGTCATTTGCCATTCATCCAGCTGCTTTCTAGCTTCCAAAGCTGTCGTATTTTTGCCTTTTTTCCAATACTCTTTGTCCATGTGAGTTTCTGCCTTTGTTAAAAAATATATATAGTTTATAGGGCTTTTAGAAGGCAACAGTAAGTGCTTTCAATTTACCATCTCTATTTGGAAACAAAAAATTTCTAAATTAATATCAATTTAATTTTATAATTCCAAAATAGCTGGATGTCTGGTGTCTTTTTGTCTGTTTTTTCCCCTTTCTTTTGAATTGCTTAATGACTTTAGAAGAATACTTAGTCTAAGGGGTAGATCTCCTTTGCAATTGCCTCACTGAGAAAGAATAGGGGAACTGACTGATTCACCAGTGAGACTCGTTTTTCTTTTTTTTTTTTTGCGGTACCGGGGATTGAACGCAGGGGTGTTCTACCTCCGCGCTACACCCCTGGCCCTATTTTTTTTTTTATGCTTTATTTTTGAAACAGGGTCTCACGAAGTTGCGGAGGCCTCACTAGGTAGAGAGAGAGAGAGAGAGAGAAAGAGAGATTGTGCGTGCACGCGCGCATGCGCGCTGAGGTTGGCCGCGAACCCGGATCCTCCGGTCCCCGCCTCCCAAAGTATTGGGATTACAAGCATGCGCCACCACGCCCGGCTGAGACTCGTTTTGCTATTCCTGTTGTTTCTGTAGCTGCTGTACAGTGCCTCCTGGTAAATTGCTTTGGCAGAGTCTCCACTGCTGCATTTGTGCACTTGCTGGTCCAAATCCTTGCAAACATAAATGTGGAGGTAGAATGCACCCTCCCCCAACCACGGAGGGTTCATATTTTCTCTTAGAATGGGATCTTTTTAATGCATGCTTACATATTCAGCTATTGCTTCCAGACTGTGACCTGGTTGACCAGATGAACATCTAATGTAAACTACAGGTTGCTATACAACCAAGCTTCAATTATATAACCTCTTAGGTTCTACTAGTTAAACCTGGGTCATCAATGTAGATTCCTTGGCTCTTTTTTTTTTGGAATGAGGAACTGAGGATTGAGCCCAGGGCCATTCTACCTCTGAGCTACACTCCCGACCCTATTTTATTTTTTGTTTTGAAACAGGGTCTTACTAGGTTGCTGAGAATCTCTAAATTGCTGAGACTGGCCTTGAACCTGCGATCCTCCTGTAAGTCTCCCAAGTACTGGGATTACAGGCATGCTCCAGCCTGATTTCCTTGGCTCTTAACAGGAAGAGCTTCTTAGAGGAGCCCAGATTCCTTTTTAGTGACAGGAAGCCTGGAAGCTGCCTGAGAACTCCATCCCCTGATACACAAATGGGGGGCACAGATTTTTTTTTCCAATTAGCAGCACTTGTGTAGGATTTGGAAGGTGAAAGAGAAGTAAAAAAATCTATTATTGCTCCTCTTAGTGGTAGTGGTTAGCTATGTGGGCTTTAATTGATGTGATATTTTTCAGGGGCCTCTAAGTTTTGTCCTGGTAATAATCCACCTCTGTGCTAGAAGCAGCTCTGATTGGCATCAGCATTTTCCTGCGGCGACTGCAAACTTCTGAATTGCTCAGAGCTGGTGGCAATCCCTGAGAGCTAGCGGCTGATTTGCTGATCCCACTTCCTCCAGCACATTGTACAGTTTGGCAAACACCTAACTTCTTGTATTAATTTTCTTTCTGCTTAGACTTGTAGAGTGACCAGGGCTATATTCAGTGCATCTCAGTCTATCTAACTTAAATGTATTATTGTCTACATTGTCATCCTATGAAAAATTAGAAGAAAAAATGGGGCCTCCTTTCTCCCAAAGAAACTTGGTGATTGGGTTTCTATATTTGCTATGGAAAAATTCTTTTTCATGAAATATCCCAACACATTTCTTAGTGACTCAGCCATTTTCCATTGCTTGTTTCTGTTTCACTGCAAAGTTAGACTGAAAAATCAATGAAAGAAAAAAAAATACTAATTGTAAAGCATACCCTTGTCATGTAAGTTTCTTTGGAATATGCATAAATTTATAAGTTTACTGTTGCGGCTTGGATCTTAAATGTCCCCCCAGAACTCATGTGTTGAGGTCTTGCTCCCCAGCTGGTGGTGCTCTTGGGAGGTGGTAGAAACTCTGGGAGGTGGGGCTTAGTTGGAGGAAGTAGGTGGGGGACATGACCTTGAAGGATGTCTTGCTCCTGCCCCCCTCCTCCCGGTCCTCCATGAGGCGAGCAGCTTTGCTCACTGTGTACTCTCTGTCATGATGTTCAGCCTCCCCTCAGGCCCAAAGTGATGGGGCTGTGTGACCAAGAACTGAGACCTCTGAAACTGTGACCCAAGATAAACCTTTCCTCCTTTAACTTGCTTATCTCAGGTATTTTGTCATAGCGACAAAAAGCTGACTTTCACTATATATTGGGAGATATCCATCAAGGTCAGAGAATTGGACTCTTCAGGATATTCTTTTCAAAGCAGTTTAAAGCATACAAAGTATTACCTAGTTCCTATTATTTTTATACTTTATTTTGAAACCGGGTCTCACGAAGTTGCGGAGGGCCTCACTAAGGAGAGAAAGAGAGAGAGAGAGAGAGAGAGAGAGAGAGGGAGAGAGAGAGTGAGAGAGCTGAGGCTGGCCGTGAACCCGGATCCTCCGGTCTCCGCCTCCCAAAGTACTGGGATTAGAAGCATGCGCCACCATGCCCGGCCTAGTTCCTATTATTTTAATGGATCTTGTTGGTAGACTACAGAGTGATCCTCTGATTGACCCTCATAGACTTTTCCTTCAAATTGTTAAAGGTGATAAAGGTTTGTGCAAAGCTAAGTCATCCTTTGAAACTTATAACACATGTTCCCACAGTAATATAATTTATTTTGTTTATTTAGTACTTATATCTGAATTACCCCAGAAAAAAGATTGGAACAAGATTATGTAATTAAGTGTAACAAAAAATAGAAAACCTTACAATTGAAAAGAATGGTGGAATAGATATCTCTGGGCACCCAAGATTTTTTTTTAAAGGTGGACAAGACAGTACAAATAAAAGAGAAATTAATATCACATAGATACATGTCCTAATCTTTGTGCTAGGGAAAAAAAAAACAGCTGTGTGAGCCTGGTCAAGCTTCTGAATCTCAGTATTCACATCTGTTCAATGGATGTAAACTGTAACTGACCTGGCCAGTGAAGGTGTTCCATGACAAAGCCTTAATAGAAGACTCCTCCCAGACTCCTTTGCTGTTTTCTCTGGAATCGTTGCTGGGTAGAAATGAGAGCAAAGTTCTGCCTGAAGAGCAGCGATCTCCCTGCTTTTATGTTTGCTGGACCAGCTGTGGAGCCTCTGGCATTGCTGGTGCTAAGCTGCCTGCAGTGTTGACCCGATGCCACCCAGAGGCCTCTGCGGTGCTGCCAACACCACCTCTACCCCACCAGCTCACTTGCTAATCTTCTTTCCCTAGTCAGGAAATCTCTTTCACCTGACATTCTCAACTCTAATGCTGTTACATCTCCAGGGATGCTGACTCCCTCTAAAAATCACACCCTTCTCTTTTCCAGGGGACAACACTATTGGCAGGCTAAGGCATGACCAAGCCCACAGGGACCTTCACCTGGAACTGCAGGTGCCTCTATTGTCCCCAACCTGCTGCCCTGTCCGGAACACTCTTCACTCACAGTAGATTTTCTTCTGACTTTCCTGGGGGTTCCCTCTATTCTAACATAACTTTGAGGAAAGTTCCAGGCCTTATCTAAGATCATATCCTAGTTAGAAGATATATTCAAATTCTGTCCCACGGATCCCTAGACCCCTACAGAATGCAACCTAACCAACATCTAAGGGTGACCTTCCCAGAGCACAGTGCCAACCGCGAGGGGGCAGTGTTGCCTAACCTCAGCTTCCAGCCTGACAGCCCAGGGGAAGGCCGCCCCAAACCTTTTGCTGAGCTCAAGTTTAGAACAGTTGTGAAGCCAAAATAATATGTTTTAGCCGCAACTGGTGTTCCTTAAATGCCTTATAAGTACCAAACATTTTATATATTATTCTATTTAATGTTCATGTGTCACAGATAGCATTTGTGGGTTCCTCTGCTCAATGAAATTTAGATGGCATTGCTTCAAATACTAACAACTCCATGACTCTGCCTAAGGCTCCTGAAATTGTGCCTGCTGCCTGTGTTTGCACAGTTTCACTCGGTTTTTGTTTTTTTGTTTAGTTGGTTGGTTTTTAAAACAAATTTCCATAGGAAATCCACTGCATTCTCACTCTTTCAGGGGACTCACTGGAGAGGAACAGGTTTTTTCTCTGCACCCCTCTTTATACCTCCTCTTTCCCTCCCCCAAAGAACCAGTCAAATTCCTCCCTCTCTTGTAAAAATCTAATGAATGTGTCAGTTGCTCAAACTATTCTCTCTCCCAAATTACTTATTCTCAAACAATGGGAGAGAGACATTTGAAAGTATAACCTTGGAATAGTTTGTATGTGTGAACTCTTCGTCAATGGACCAGTTTATAATTTAGGAACTTTGAGCATATGCAAAAAGGCTGTTATACTAATCAGAATTTCATAGGGTTGTTGTCTAGCAGTTACATGTGGAGTGGGTTAATTATGAACCAGTGCCTGTAAAAGTTTAGCACACCGAGAAGATATCAGAAATATCTCAAATGAATATTAATGTTTTGAAATTCTATGTAATTGAAATCAATTTAAATGTAAAAATAATTTGAGGAATGCTAATGCAATGGCAGAGTCCCACAGATAAATATGTCAAAATACATTAGAATTTCTCTGAGGCTATGGCAGGAACCTGCATCGCAATCAGGCTGAAAAATAGGTATTTTTTTCTCTTTTAAGCTTTCCTTTTTTGAGTTTTCTTATTTGCATCTTTAATCAGAAGATTTTTGCTATGGCCTTGTCAATTTTTCTTGGAAATGATACCTCCATTTTTATTTTAGCTCCATTTAACATCGACATATGCCCAGGTTTTGGTTTAGGAGTCATAAATAAGCTTCAATTTTAAAGTGATTAATAATTTAAAAAAATACATTGGTGGGACAAATTCTGCATGATTTCACTTATATAAGGCATCTAACATAGAAGCAGAGAGTAGAGCGGCGGTTGAAAGGGGCTGGGGAGTGGGGAAAATGGGAAGCTGCTTTTCAATGGGTCTGAAGTTTCAGTTATGCAAGATAAATGAGTTCTGGACAGCATGTGCCCATAGATAGCTATCCTGCATTGTGCACTTAAAAATTTGTTAAAGTTAGGTATCATTTTAAATGTTCTTACCACAGAAAGAAAACAAAAACAGAGGGGAATGAGACGACTTTTGGAGGTGATGATTATGTTGATTAGCATTTATTGTGGTGATAGTATCATGTATCC
Organism: Glis glis; assembly: GCA_004027185.1. Classification (NCBI taxonomy): domain Eukaryota; kingdom Metazoa; phylum Chordata; class Mammalia; order Rodentia; family Gliridae; genus Glis; species Glis glis. Next base: position 48,949 of record PVJS01001460.1, on the reverse strand, counting down.
AAACTCATCAAATTGAACAAAACAAATATCTATATTTTTGACTACCAATTATGTTTCAATATAGCTGTCAAAAATATATATGGCAAAATATTTTGGTTGGTACATTTCTTTTTTTTTTTTTTACTCTTATGGATTTCATGTTGTCTTTAGAACATTTACACCAGTAACATGTTCATACAAATAGAATTTAAAGCAAACTTAGCACCACTTCATCATTTGGCAAATGCCTCTCACACAGCCCAATGGTAAAATGAGCCTGGTTAGTTTTGCTTCTCTACAAGATGAGAGATGCATCCTTTAAGGTTCTCCAGGAGCCAAACTGGAAAACCTCAAGCTTAGTTTTAGGTAAAAAAGACTTGAATTAAAACCCCAATCGTAAGGAAACCCGCCAAAGTTATGAAAACTTTTACTTTATTTAGCTGCTACAAAAGTCACTTGGAAAGGGCAGAGGAAGTGTGGTGACTGTTCCAGTCTTTCTGTTGAAGAAATGAGGCTCAGAGACATGAAGTGAGTGGACTTGGGCCCTGTATAATCCTTTTTACAGTGGTATTGTGCTTAATCTTTTCCAAAATGGTGTCAGATATGGTATCTCATTTGAGATAGACTTCTACATTCTATGCAGTGAATTATCATGTTCTATCCATTCCTTCTTCTGTGCACTTCAACCTGTCAAACTCTTTTCATTCCTCAGGGCTCAGAGTATATCCAGCTTTGCCTAATCCCCACCAGAAAGGATCTACCCCATTCTGAATCTCCAATAGCATTTATTTGGATCGATCTTAGGACCCTCACTACCTGCTTCCTTCACTGCCCTGTTTCATGTATCTGATTTATTGACATCTGATTGTGAAAAATCTGGGAAATCAGTCATCTCTATATACTTAGAGAGGCTTACCACAATATTTTTCCACAATAGTTACTAGAAAAAAATTGCTAGTTGAAATAAATATTTCCCTTTTCTTTCCGTCATCTGCCATCGTTGAAACTATCCTTTCTGCCCAAACTTAAGCTGCTTGCCAGCATTACCACCTGCCAGTCAATGCAGTGACACTATGAACACTTTGATGTTTAAAATCAAACAAACAAAAACAAAAATAACTAACTTCTCATAGTTTATCTTTTATTAACGTCTCCTTTTGAGATGCTCCAAGATGTTTTCCCTACCTACCCGGATATAGTTCATTTCAGTCTTCCTCAGTTTCTTGGTTTGAGAGCTTGTCTATATTTCTGTTCTCTGATTTTTTGTGGTCAATTAGAAGGCAAGTTAAAAATGTTATCTACCAACTGGGTGTGGTGGCTCATGCCTATAATCCCAGTATTTGGGAGGCTGAGGCAGGAGGGTTGCAGGTTCAAAGCCAGCCTCAGCAACTTAGTGAGGCTGTCACCAACTTAGTGAGACCCTGTTTCCAAATAAAAAATAAAGTAGGGCTAGAGTATAGCTCAGAGGTAGAATGCCTCTGGGTTCAATCCCCAGCAACAAACACATACACACACACACACAGACACACACACACACACACACACACACACACACACACACACACACAAATGTTATTTACCGTCCAAGCTGATTATGATTATACAAACTAAATAAGATGATTGCAGGATTCTGTATTATTATTTTTGTTTTGAAATATCTTCTAACATGCCTAGCAGAGAACTAGACAAAAGGGCTGACAACAAAATTCTCGTTGAATTGAATCGATCCACATAACTTATTTCTGGGTGAGTCTGGCTTTCAAGATTACATTATACTTCACAGATACCTCCTTTTATGTGTTCTTCCATCTTATCACATTACACAGCAGTTTTCATTCATTGCTTAGAATATATACAGCAGTTTACTGACTGGTTTTGTTTTCCGATCAAATTGGAACCCTTTGGACTATAAATTGTATTGTAAATCTGATATTTTTTAGGCTTCCTATTACAAAAATTACATTATTGTCATGATCTAAATAGGCTATATTTCAGCTATTTCTAGCTGTCTTCTTAGAGAATGTTATTATATAGAATCTGAGGAATTTGCTGTGTAATTTCTAATAAAAATCAAGAAAAATGGATTGATTTTCAATGTTTTAATATGATCTTAGTATGATAAAGCTTAATTTTAAATGTCCTTGTGGAAATGACACACTGCATTATTGTTAGAAAGTTATTCTATGGCCAATGGAGGACACTGGTTTTTGTGTAATACTCTGCTTCACTTTTCCATCTGAGTTCTAGTATTCAGTGTCTCCTACTATCTCTGATACATAGTAAGTTCTCGTTAAATGCTGGTGGAATAAATACAAGACTATAGACACGAAAGCCTTAATAAGCACACATATCTTCTGTTTATTCCATTGATTTTCTGATTTACAAATTTGAAATGCGTCTGTAAGAAAAAAATATTACAACATTCTCCAAGTGAGGTTCATGGAACACTGGTTTTATAAAAAAAATCGACAAGTGTTACCAAAACAAAAACAAAAAACAAGCAAAAATATCTATGGGATATAAGAAATAGTCCAGTATAAGAAATGCCCAACTGAGCAAAAATTAGACAGATTTTGTTGTTGTGTTTGGTTTTTGTTTGTTTTCTTACAACAGCATTTCTCATAGCTTTAATATGTTACTCTACCTTAATATTCTCCAGTATATTATGCAGTATTACTCCAATTTACTTATTTCTAGTATTATTAGGGTTTTTGGTTTTAAGTGACAGAAACACAACTCAAAATGGCTTGACTTAAAGGTAGAATTGATCTGCTTGTATGACTAAATGTGCAGGGGTAGATTGGTTTCAGGAACACGTGGCTACATACAAGTCATCAAAGATAAAATTTCAGTTAGGTAAGAAGAATAAATTTAAGAGGTCAATATCATTACTAGTTAATAGCAATGCATTATAAACTTGACAGTCACTAAGAATATAGATGATAAATGTTCTTGCCACAAAATAAATAACTGTGTGAGGTAATGCATATATTAGCTCAATTTAGCATTCCATCAAGTATACACATTTCAAAATATGGTGTTGTATACCATAAATATATATAAATAAGTATATATATATATAATTTTTATTTGTCAATTAAAAAGTAAACAAATAAAAATGGGTCATCAGAGATCTGTCTTGTCATCTGCTTCCTCTGTGGTGAGTGTACTACCAAACAGGATCTCTGGTGAGGAGACAAGGACAACCACTGCAACTGCAGTCCCATGTTCTGCCAGCGTGGCAGCCCCAGCTCCAACATGTCAGCTCTGTCTGGATAGTTGTAGAAAAATTGCACTTGCATAGAAACGTCTCCAAAAAAGAATCTTTTCGGTTTTGCTTCCAAATATATTTGCAGCTGCTAGAACAACTTCTATTTGTACTTGGTGCTCAATAAATTACATCTCATTGATTTTGCCTAAGCCACATCTGAACCAACTGTTGTGAACAGGACAGAATGCTCCAAACGACTGCATTATATCATCTTTCTAGTTGTAAGTTGAGCAGAAAAAGAACGAGATGTACCTGAGCTACATGACCTGAGAGTGAAGGAGAGAGAGGAGAGGAAAGGAGCGGGGGGGGGGGAGGAAGGAAATAAATACAATAAAGAAATCTGTGCTAATCCGTTAATAGAAAGATTTTTCTTTCCTTCCCTTACCAATGCTCTTCTGGATATATAGATAACACATCCAGTGTCAGCCCTGGAATTTGATTTTAGTCCCCTTACAAGCTAATACATTAATCCTGTTATTGTTTCATGAATGCTGGAAGAAGACGTGAGACTCTTTTATCAGAGACAAATGACTTTAATACTCACAGCACAGTAGGCAGCAGGACCACCAGCATGTTGCGATCAATTCCCCTTGCCCCCAATCCTATGTGATGTGGAGCAAAGGGATTCCTCACATGCACTGGGCTTGTATCACACTCAAGGAACAGGACTTTGGGAAATGTACTACTTTTATTACAAGTATGAAGCAAGCCTGCCCTTTTCATGGGGAGGGATGTTACCTCATTTCTCAAGACTGCCCAAGACAAAGTAATTGTCCCCCCCTCCTTTGGTACTAGGTTTGAACCCAGGGGCATTCTACCTCTGAGCTATACCCTAACCCTTTTTATTTTGAGCTAGTATCTTGCTAAGGTGCTGAGCATCTTACTAAGATGCTGAGGCTGGTCTGGATCCTTCGATCCTCCTGTCTCAGCGACCCAAGTACTGGGATTATAGGTATGCCCCACCATGCCTGGTTTAAAGAAATGTAATTCTGACAAAAGGCCTAGTGTATGGAACAGTCATAGCCTTTCATCCCTGGCATGCCCAGCGAGATGTGTAGAAGCATGAGAGATACATGGAGGACCATCTACCAACACTTCTATTGAAAATACTGCTTGAATGCCATTCTTCCAGGTGAGAAGGTGTACAGAAGATGTTGGAGCTGGCTGGACTTTGTAGCATTTCCGAAGCCCTATCTAATAAGCAATCGCCTCCCTCTACCAGGTGCATAATATTCAAGTTCAGGAAAAGTGTGTGTATGACTTTCGGACAATGGGGGTTTATGGAAAAAAGGGAACAATCTGTTTACCTTTTATAATTGCAAAGCAATTTCTTTGATCTGAGAAAAAGAATCAATTAGATTACTTTGGCTTTCAGGGAAAAACACTTTCTTTTAATCCATTTGATATCTAATTATTAAGAAATTGCTCAACATTCCCTGTGAAGAGTCTTTATGAAAATGAAGAGCCTAAAAGGTCTTCAGCGGGCCTTGTTCTAAAGCCGGCCTCTGTGGTTGTTTGGCAGTTTATCAAAAACCACACTAATCCTCATAAATAGTGCTTGATTGTCAAAAGACAGCCCCCTTGTTCCAGTCTTGCACATTGAGCCACGCTTATTATTTTTCTTGACTTCTTGTATACAGGCTGTGTGATTACCAAGTGATCGCATGTAAACAAGAGGCTGTTTTGTGCTGATAAATAGATTCCCACTGATGCACCAGCCCCTAGGAGGCTGCATTAAAAACAAGCTGAGGAGCAGATGAGAACACAGGATTTATTTTAACAGCAGGAACTTATCATTGGTGACATAACCTGATGCAGCTGATAATCTAAGGCATTATGACTTTTGAGCAAAATTTGGTTCATAAAGACATACAAGGAGATAAACCATGGCTACTAATAGAAATTGCCTGGGCTAATGCTTTGAATAGAACAATCTTATCTATATTCATCATCCAGCTAGCTCTCTCCCCCCTCTGAAAGGAGACAAGGTAAATTCACAACTCCCATTAATGCTAATAGCAGCTTTGGAAGTAAATCCCTTGTTCCTCCACAGGAGAGGTCCCCTGCCTTTTCTCACTTCAATATGATGCAAACTTGTGTCAGCCTGAGCTAATTGGTGGGAATCTGGAATACAAGCAATTTGGAATTAATCTTTTAGAATAGTGGCCAGTGCAGTTGTAGATGATTGCAGCTACTGGCTGAAAAGCAATGACATTTTCCTTGGAGTGCTGATTCTGGTGGTTGATGCTAAACCTTCACCATGCCAGGTCATCTGCTGTATTCATTTCTACTTCTGGCATTATCCTGTCAGGACACACCTGAGTAACTAGACAGGAAGGCTGTGGGTAAGGCAGACTGGCATGGGATTTATTCCTTGATGATGGAATGTGCCTCTGAGACATAAAAAGTAAACTTAACCCTTTCCCCGCTTTGCAAAGTTGGCCAAGTAGCTAAATATCTCTGCATCCCGATTGCATCATCAATAATATTGAGGCAGGGCAGAGGACCTGGAAACAGAAGGGGTAAAGAAGGCCGTCTACATCACCTTCTGTGAGGTGGGGGAGGTGAGCAGGAAGGGAGAGACCAATGGGCTGCAGGAGATCAGGACCCACCAGCCCACAAGATAGCAATTCAAATTAAGGACTGAAATTGGTCAAAAGACATTGGTTCTCCAAAACCCAATTCTGACCAATCATAAAAGAACAGATGGGGAACTTCAGTAAGGTTTAAAAATGAAGAGCTTTGGTGGTGGTTACTTTCTTCTGGGGATTCTCCACCCAAGAGTGGGGGAGTTGTTTTGTCTATTTTTTCCTGACTTAAAATAAACCTTCATATTTCTATACCCTGCATTAGTCCTTGGACTTCATTTGTTGAAATCCACTGGACAAGAACCCTATAAGAGACACCCCCATTTCAATATTAAGTTTGCTAATATTTCACTCATGATGTGCTTCCTGAATGTTAAAGAGACAACATAGCTACAACAAAAAGGAATAAAAATAAGGAACTTGTAGAGGCTCCTACTAGATTTTATTGAGAGATGATTCCTAGGAAGAACTGAACCTCCAAGGATCTGATGCCTGCTAAGTCCAGGTTACCCAAAAAAGAAGAAAATTCTTCTGCATCATAATGGAGATTTTATTATGTGGAGAGGGTCTTTTAGGAGACAGCTGTGCTTTGACCCCTGCCCATCCTGTCACTCCTAAGGGGGAGTAGGAATGGTGGTTGTCCCCTCACGTCAAGGCCTGGAGAGGAAGAGGCTCCTCAGGGCCCCTCAGAGCACCTGACCTTTGTTTTCTGCAGGTGGACTGTGCTTTGCCCTGGTGCCTGAGAAACCAATGTGGTCTAAAACAGAGAGCGAGAGCGTGAGCTCACACAGAGCTGTATTGGGACAGTTACAACACCCCCATTGACACAAAGACAAGTCAAGTGTGAATGTGTGAGTTTTCCATGTCTCAGGTCTAGAGAAGAACATTGGCTTGGAACCCTTTCAAAAGCTACCCCGGGGACACACCCCCAGGAGAGTGAGCAGATTCCTACAGTGAGAATCTATGAGTTGAGTGGACTTTAGAGAAGCAGGGGCTCAGAGAATAGCCACCGGTTAAAGAAGAGGCATAAGTGGTTAGAAACCTTGCTTAGCATGCATGAAGCCCAGATTCAATGCCCAGCATGGCAAAATAAATTAGTGAATAAATAAATAAATAATAAGAGGCACCATGTGGTCATAGGGGACTCTAGTCAGATGAGTTTTTGGGGGGGCTCCAGAGGACCCTAAGAGGTCCCCAGGAAACAGCATCGGCTTCCATACCTTCTAGGCCTTGGGTGCACAAAGCCAGCTTAGGTCAGCAGCAGGTAGCAGCTTAGGTCAGCAGCAGGTAGCAGCAAACTGAGAACTTCTTTCTGCTTAGTATTTTCCCTCCTCATCCCACCCCCAACTAATAGGATACTCAGCAACAGTTTGCAAGTGAGGGAGATAAGTGGAGGGAGGGGGCGGAGGCTGACCACCCCACTTCCCTGTAGGCAGGCAGTCCAACCTGTACCAGACTTCAGTGAAGGAACACTGGACAGCCCTTATCCTGAACTGGGGTGATGTGACTGAGGCTGTGTTTCACGAGTTAAAGTGACTGTAGGATTGTGTATGATCTCAGAATAAGCAGGAAAGCCATGGTCCAGCAGGGTTTCTCACAGCCCTATGCCTGGGGTGGCAGCAACCACAGCACCTGGAAATGAATTCAAATTACAAATTCTCAGGCCCCACCCAGACCTCCCAGATCAGAAACTCCAGGGCTGAGGCTCAGCCACCCTCCAGGTGATTCTGAGGTGCACTAAGATTTGATAACCAAACTTTGAACTGGAAGGAGGAAAACTCCAGCTTCATAGGGGCTCCTACTCTCCTGCCCATGCTAAGATAAAGGAAATGGGTGGAGCAATGCAAGGTATCCTCCATGATATAACCACTCAGGGGGGTTAAAGGAGGAAATAAAACAAAAACTTGTCATGATATATTTAGGCTCCTAAACTCGTTTTCCTGCCAGGACTTCTGCTTGAACTTCCTAGGGGGCAAACATCCAGTTGGGTGGTCTGATCACTGCATCTGCTTGACAGAAAATATGGCTGTCCTTAAACCAGGGCCACAAAGGAGCGGAGCAGCCTCCCATGGCCACTGGAACTATGACCTGTCACCTGATGGTTCCCTTTAATCTGTGTGACATTTAGGCATGAGAAGGTTAGCCACGGCAAGATTGTAGTTTGGCAGAGACATTCTGCTATCTTAATATCTCCATATTGTACAGGGAGCAAAACTTGAAAAAAAAACAATTTTAAGAATAGAATCTAAATACTTTCCTGAATTAAAAAATAAAGACTGTTAGTATGTCAAAAATATGAATAAGCAAGGAACAGATTTTCAAGTCTGAACATTGTGCCAAGCCCATGTCATTTGCTAAATAGAAATACATGGTGCCTCATGGAGGTGTTACCAGGTGACATGCATTTTAATGAATTGTAATGTTTGTGGAAATGCGAAAACCAAAAACAAGTCATTTTTACCCCCTGGAAAATGAGGTCTAGTATAATATTAAAAGGATTTAGAATTATTTCAAAAGTAAAGTCACCCAGGACAATGATAAATTTATTCAAAAGTGCTAGTAGTTTTAAGAAAACTTTTTAAATATAAACAGCATGTGGCAAACAATTATAATACAAACACGTTTTGCACGGTGTTCCTATGTTCTCTTGTAATATACTTATCTTGAGAATTGGGTATTCAACCTCATGGTTATTAATTTGTCTCAATTTTCTTTAAAAATCTGAGTTGTAAGAGGTTTATGTTATTCTTAAAGAGTAATTTTAGAAGCCGGGCGTGGTGGCGCAGGCTTGTAATCCCAGTACTTTGGGAGGCGGAGACCGGAGGATCCGGGTTCGCGGCCAGCCTCAGCTCTCTCTCCCTCTCTCTCTCTCTCTCTCTCTACCTCTCTCTCTCTCTCTCTCTCTCTAGTGAGGCCCTCCGCAACTTTGTGAGACCTGATTTCAAAATAAAGTATAAAAAATAGGGCCGGGGGTGAAGCATGGAGGTAGAATGTCCCTGGGTTCAATCCCCGGTAACGAAAAAAAAAATTTTAGCCCATTAGATCATCTGTGGTGTGTGTATGTGTGTGTGTGTGTGTGTGTGTGTGTGTGTGTGTGTTTTGTGTGAGAGAGAATATGAGTGTGTTTGTGGAAGTGATATCAATAATTAAAATTGATTTTGTACAAAAGCTTTCTGTGAAATATGTGTGCTTTAGAAATCGTTCCATTTCTATTTATTGCGGTCTTTTCTTTCTAGCTGGGATGTAGGCTCTACTTTGAATATTCCATGTTATTTAACATGGTGCAATAAACATAGTAAAAAGTCTCCATAAATGTTTATGTAGTGGCTGGATAAGCTTGAAAAATACCCTTTTCACCCATACCATCCTCTGCCTCAGCAGACAGATCATGGCATTAATTTGGAGTTAAGACAAAAATGGTCTAATATCCTAAACAATTGTACCAGGAATAGTCATTGTATTGATTGTTAGAAAACAGCCAGTTGTTATTACTGACCCAACTTTTACAATTTTTTTTTGTACGAGGCCTTTTTCTTTCAGAGCAGAGATTTTAAAAATTACTAAAATTCTCACATAAAATGTTCCAAAATAAATCAGAATTTCTAGAAGACAATTATCAGAAAATTATTCTTGGAAGAGGAGAAACCTTAGTGGAGTGAAGGGGGAGACCTAACTGAGGGAGAAAGACCTAACTGGGGAGGAAGACTTGAAGACTTGAAGACCTCAATGGAAACGATGGACATACACAAACTTATCAAAGCCAATCACTGTGCTAAGCACAGGAAGGTGGGGAGGGAGAGGGAGTGGGGTGGGAATTGGGGTAGGGCTCAGTGAGTGCTGTGTGCATGTATGCCTCTATCACCCTGAAATTCATCAAGATGTATAATTACAATGCACCAATAAAAAATATATTCTTTGAGCTGGGTGACATTCCTTTATCAATGATATATCCAGTCATATTTACTGGACTTCAATTTATCCTATGAGTTCTGGCACATTGGGCTTATTGGTGGTACAACCTTGCAGATTTAGTTAACTTCTTAATCCTAGTTGGCTTTACCTCAATTGGGATAGGAGGGATAATAAAATCTCATGGGAGTGTGAAGGAAATGGTACTTCTGAAAATGTTGGTGGAGCTCTGGCTTCTGCAGGGGAAAGACTCCAACACCGAGCCGCGGCTTCTTTTCTCTTGGTTGGTGAATTGAGAGGTTGACCTAGCAACAATCTGAATAGCAAAGCATATTTTTTCTTAGTGCCCATTTTCCTACAAATGCATATTTGCTATTGGACTGCAGTTGAAAGCATAATTAAATGTTACAGAGACTCTCAGAACTTTAAACCATTCTCTTTTCCCTTTTTAATTTGACAACACAAACAAGTCTAATGTTTCATTTTGCTGGCTCCAGATGTCCATTGTGAATGTAAATGATGAGCGAGTGGAGCCGAAGCTTCCACAGAACCAATATTCGGAGCAAAAATGAATCGTTGCACATCCTGCAGGTGCCTCTGCTGCGGGAATCTTTTCACTCTGAGGACATTTAATAGATAGACAGCTGGTCAAAGAAAGCCTTTAGGCTATTTCAAAGTTTCTATACAAAAAATGCTTCATACAGTTTGCTCAAAAGTGGAATTTTATAAAATATGTTTATACTCACCCTTTCATTTTTATTCCAATAATTCCAGGCTCTTTTTCTCCCAAGGCTGAAAGTACTACTTTTTAAGAATCAGATAAACTCCAGCATTTGGAGTTCTTATGGAAAGAAGAACTATCCCTCTTGCACTTAACTCAGAGGTCGTATTCAAGTTAACAACAAAAATGCAATGATTCTTACATCTTGTCAATAATTATGGCTTGCAACTTTGCTATTTTGAAATGATCAAGATCTCGTATGGCTATACACTTGTGCCAAAGCCTTTCAAAAGACATCTAATGAGAGCCATGCATGGAGATGGCCTTAGCGTCTGACTGGGAGAGAGCTGTTCCCGTGAGTATTTAGCATTTGAACTACAACTCACCATCTAATTTTCTCAATCAAGGTCTGAGATTTGGGCGCATCTATTACTGAGTCAAAATTGTCTACTGAAGTACTTATGACTGCAGAATGTGGAATCAGAGAAAGTATCTTGAAAGTTTTCCCTGTCTTCCTTTCCTTAGAAGCCCTGAATGATTACTGCCTGTGTGCCTGTGTCTTCTCCCTGTGATGACTCTACTGGATTCCTTTTTCCTCAAAGATCCCTGCGTTCTAAAATAATTTTCTCCTTTCCAAACCTCTGCTAAATCAGATTCTTTCAGTACAGCTGACCACAGCAAGAGGAAAGCAAACAGATGGAGTTAATTCATGCTAAGATGAGAAAGTCTGCTAGCCTCCATGGGGGTATTTGTCTCATAAAAGAGATTGCTTGATAAGCTAAATTTATCTCTAATTTGCAGAATGTAGGAAATGAAGTAAAGAATTTCAACTGTGGAGAAGAGAATTGGACTTACACATTTTTTGTCAATATTTAGGTCAGAAAATAGACCAGAAAAGAGATATGCAAAGTCACCTTATGCTGACCAGAAAAAAACTAGATTGGATTATGCTTGAATGATTAAAACATCTGAGGAAAAAGAGGTCTCAATCAGAGATTGGCCATTGTTGGAATTACTGAAAAGGGCACAGAAACACACTTTGGAAATTCTTATCCTGACATAATTTAGACAAAAGAGTCTTAGATAATAGAATATTTCATAATCTTCCTCCACTGACAATAATGTCCTATTTTAAGGCATTTATTTTATATGAAATATTGATCTGTTCTGTTTCCAACTTTGTGTGTGTGTGTGATACTGGGGATTGAATCCAGGGGCATTCTACCTCTGAGCTACACCCCCAGTCTGATTTTACTTTTTATTTTGAAATAGTGTCTCCCTAGTTTGATGAGAGTCTCACTACTTGTTGAGGCTATCCTCGGACCTGCGATCCTCCTGTCTCAGCCTCCCAAGTACTGGGATTACAGGTGTGCACCACCACGCCCAGCTGTTTCCAACTTCTAAGACAAACTTCTGGGTCATTATTTTATTCTTAGGTAGTTCAGTCTACAGAAAAGGAATATGCTGGTCACATAGGTTTGAAGAACTCAGAACTCAGTGTAGTAATTTTTTTTAACTAGTTTAATTTTAGCAGTCAGGATAGAATCAGAGAAATGAAGGCACTAGTATTTATTAGAGAGATTGTACCTTACGTCATTATGGGGATGGTTAAACAGACTCTTCAAGGCTGTTGTCTTTGCATCTTTTTTGTAGCTTAGGACTTAGGACAAGTAGTCCCAAAGTGCATAGGAGAGGTAGTCAACAAAGAAAGAAAGTTGTGATATCAGGAAAGCAAGGGAGACTGGATCTCATTGGCACAAGCTGCAGCCCACTAGGATGGATGGGAACTTGGGTCTTCGTTGCCTCCAACTTTGATGGTTCTGGTGACCTACAGAAGAAATTGAGGCCCTTTGTCACAGAGGTAAGCCTGCCTCTGAGTCCAAGATAGAGATTCTGAAGGGCAATGGAGCAGCTGTGGAGCTAACTCTTGCCCCATGTCAATTACTGTTGGGCCCTGCACGGGTCCTGAGTGTAAACCCAGTATGGCTGTAGCGTTGAAGCTACCTTTCAAAACTCATGCAAAAAGGTTCTTCTGGTTCTTCTGGCCCACGCAGAAGGAAATTATGGGAAATGTGGTTCCAACTTAGCTAAGTTGCTAGTTTGAATCCATTACACAGAATAATAACACACTGGCATCCAATGTGTTTTAATCCAATTTGGTTTTTCTATATCCTCCTCATAAATTTGTTAATAAGGATCTGGCCCTTGAGGGATGGATCTCCTGTTGATGCTCACAAAAAATAAGGGTCCTGGCTGAGGGCCGGAATCTGGGGGGAAGCTTATTCTACAAAGCTAATGAGTGACACTGTAAGGCCTCTTCCCAGGCAGCCTACTCCATCTCCCAAGGAGCCTCTCGGGCAATCTCTCATCATCCTCCTAGCACTTGCCTGGTAATTCTCCCTTTCTTTTTGAAATTCTCTACCTGGGATGTCTCAAATTCCCACCTCGGAGGTAACTGTGGACAGTGATTTTTCTTTTGTGTCTAGATGACAGAAGGTGAGAATGACAGTTTCTTTTTTTGTCTCTACCTTATCCTTCTGTTCTGCTAATTATCAAAAGAATTCTTCCATCATCCACCTTTATACTTATTTTCCTATCACATTTCCAGAGCAATCAAAATACCCAAAATATTAACTACAGATATAGCTGTAGATATGCAGTCCTGCACTGCATAATGATGTTTAAGCCAATAACAGGCTGCCTGTATGACTGTGGTCCCATAGGATTATAATGGAGCTGAACAATTCTTACTGCCTGGCGATGCTGTAGCCATTTCCATGTTGTAGCCCAATGCATTACTCACATGTGAGTGGTGATATTGGTGTAAACAAAACTGTGCTGCTGCTTGTATGAAAGTATAACACGAGCAATTATGTACAGTACATAACAGTTGTTAATGATAAATGATTATGTTACTGGTTTGTGTATTTACTATACCTTTGATCATTATTTTAGGGTATTCTCTTATGTGTAAAAAGAAGTTTACTATAAAATGGTACACTGGGTTACCTTAGCAACAGCCTCATACATCTCATGTTTACTGGGTCCTTTGATTGCATCAACAGGCCACACTGAGTTATTGACCTATCCCATCTAGGTTGTGTGAGTGCGTGCTATGATGTTCACACAAGGATGAAATTGCCTAACGATGCATTTCTTAGAATGTGTCCCATCGTTAAGCATGATTGTATTTTGCTAGATATGTTGACATAGATTATCTTCCTAGTTCCTCATAGCATCCTCTCAGTCTCATCTGAGGAAATTGGTTCTACCTTCTAAGCATCTACACTTGGTGCTGATGTAATTAAATTCAGATTTAACCTAGATGTGATAGGATACGCTTGATTGTATTCACAGGTATAAATTACATCCAGTCAGTGATTTCAAGCAGGGAATGGGGTCAGGTTGATGAGGGAAGAAAGTATTGATGAATCAATACAAGCACATCACCACACTTCAAAAAACCTCTTTTTCAGAAGTAGAGTATTTAGAAAAAATATGAATAACAACTTACTAAGCTAAGAATTCTTCCACATTCTCTAGCCTTCTTCCCTTAGTGGTTTAAAGCAAGCTATTAAACTTAAAAAATGCTAGAAGGAAAACACCTATAAAGCTACTTACTTTTAAAAGTGAGTTATATTGATGTGAGTTCTTTTTCTCCTTGTATGCAATTCTTTTAGCCCATAACTGTCCAAAAGTTCAGAGTCTATGGTATCTTGTCAAATGTAGTCTATTTCAGCATTACCTGCCACCTGAAGTGTTTTGACCCCAGACTGTCAATGACATCCTATAAAGGACACACACTAGGAAGATGATTTAAAGTACCAGTGAGAACCTGGTGTCAGGATGCACCTGAATGACAAGGTCAGGGAACGGACAGCCTGTAAGTTAGACGCTAATGCTGGAGAAAGGACCACAGACCTCACAGGCCTGTGACAGACCTGCAAAGAGAAGGCAACTAGAGGAAGTGGGATGCAAGAGGTCAAAAAAGCTTTTAGTCTGAGCTGCCCCTTTACTTTAGCCAGCATAAGCTAAAACTTCCAGTTTAACTCTGGAACTTCTCCAGGATGGCTAGCCTGGAGTCTGCACATGCGTGAGCTTAGGTGGGAGGATTTCTGGGTGAAATGAGAAGTGGGGGGTAGAACTGAAAAGACAGCTTTTAGTAGGAAACTACTCATACAGACTCAGCTTTCCAGAAAGAGGGGTTAGAATGACACAGTGCGAATCAGTGACCACAGCCAAATCAGGTACAGGCACTCCCATTTTTCCAACTTTCTGTGTAGCATGGACTGTCTCTTTAAGAACTCCCCTCCCCTTCCCACCTAGCCTTGGGTTTTTGGGAGCTGGCAGGAAGACAGTCAAATCACTGAGAGTGGGATTTGGGGGAGAGGAAATAATTGAAAAGCTTGCTTGCTTATTAGGCAATAAATTACATCCTGGGATTGACGCCAGGGTGGTTTTGGAAGGGCCACTACATATTGACCTCTGAAAAAAATGGATTTATTATTGAACAGTCTTTGTATGAAATCTTAACTAATGAGGGGCATGTCAAAGCACTGCGGTGAGGCAGCTCCTGTGTGCAGTTGCAACAAGGTTGGGAGGTTGGATTCTGCTGACATCTGCCTGGCAGAGACTCCGCTGTTTGGAACCTCCTGCTAATCAGAAGCTTGTCTGGACCATTTCTCACTATGGTAGATCATCCTCCACTGAATTGTAATGCAGATTAAGGGGAAGAGATGCCTGAATTTGAAAGGCACTGTCAATTGTGGTGGCGGTTGTCTACCCTGTGTTTCTAAAACTGAATAGAAATTTTTGAATCAAATATTGTGCTGTAATCAGAGGAATAATGGTTGGACTGAATGGCCAATGTGCCTCTGTTTCTGGTAGAAAGGCATAGACCAAGATTATTTACCTTACTTTGTTAACAAAAAAGATTAAGTCATAGTCATATGTGTTAGATGAGATGTTTAATTAGTGACTATGCTTAGGTGAGTTAGAAAAACCTGAAGCAGGCGATTACATAAAAGAAAAATCCAATAGTTGTGAGTGCATTTGTCAGTCTTAATAAATACAAAGCAATTTAAAATGTATGATCTCATTTAAACTTTTAAACAACATTGTGATATTGCTATAATTTATTTTTTAAAAGAGGAAGAGCAGAACTATCTCACTGATACAATGGTTCTCAACAGGGTGGGGAGGTATTTTTGCATTCCAGGAGATTCTTGGGAAGGTGACATGTCTGGATGTCACAGCTGGGGAAGGGTGTGACTGGCATCTGGGGGGTAGTGATCAGGGATGCTGGTAAATGTCATACAATTCACAGGGCAGCCCCCCCACAATGAACTGCCCAGACCAAAATGTCAATGCTGCTAAAGGTAGCAGCTCTTTTGTCTGGTAGAATTGGAGCTAGAATGATAGAAACTGGGCTAGAATCCAGGATCTTTGACCCTCAATGTCCTGCTTATTGAAATAGGTCCCCCTTCTCTTCCTACAACCTTTAGAATGAGAAACATAAATGCCTTCAGAACAAGAAATATATTTACAATAGGAGAACCTTATTTTCATTTTTTATTTCTTATACCATCTAGTGTAGGATGAGCTGGGACTTGCTGTGAAATCTGGGAGCCAGGACATCCAGTGGGTGGCAAAGGGCGATGTTCTGAGCTGTCTTTGATCATGGAAAACAACCAAAATATTGTCTTAGTCATTTCAAGAGTGTTTACTGCAATCATATCCAAGACAGGTTCTTTATTCATTAGTATTGCACACAATTATAGTATTTCACACCAACTTACATTTTGGGGTAGGAGAGAGAGACAGGGAGAGAGAGAGAGAGAGAGAGAGAGAGAGAGAGAGAGAGAGAGTAGTACACCCTGCAAAGCAGATTGGGCAGTCTATTTACCACATATTTACCACAGAGCTCAGCTGGCTGTGTCAAGGTCTCTGGTCCAGGTCAGCTGTGAGTCTGGTCTGGGTCTTCAGACCTGACCTTAACCAGTGCTTAACAAGAACCGAAGGTGAGGAAGCACCCAATAGCTACCAGTATGGCTGGCCAGGTTGGTGTTTAGCCTCTTGATCGTGGCTGGCATGGCAAGGTGGCAAGGTGGCAAGGCTCCTTGGCAGAAGCAGCTGTGGGTGTTCAGTCTCAGGCTCTGACAATTATAGTCCTCAGGTTGCTCAGGACTCCAGTTGCTTGTCAAGGCATTGCAGCTGGGTGGCAGGCATTGTGCCTGCATGCTGCCTGTCATGCCTGGGAATTGCACCTCGTGCCTGGTGCCTGTGTTGCCCCTGATACCCTGGGTGTGTTGTGCCACATCTGCTGTGCTGCAAGAGTTATGCTTTTGCACTGCACATCATGGTGACCCACACCCAGGTGTGCTTTGGGAGTTAAGTCCCTCTTTGACTTTAATGGAGCCCCCTTTTAAATATGTGCTCCATACAGGGGAGCTGGCTTAGAAATCTCTGGAAAGCTGTTCCACTCTGTCTTGCGGTGGGCCCACAGCTGCTACTGGCTACCAGGGCCTCTGAAGGGAAAAAGGATTCAAGGTGAGAGGAGAGGGAAAGCCCGAAGCTTCAGTACCTGCGCTTCTGCCTCTCACCTTGTCCAACCAGAACGACACCCAGAGGGTGATGGCTGCTGCTTCACCCCACCTTCTACATCTCTCACAAATTCAGCTTTGGGACAAATCTCAGCAACATCCTGCCGGGAAGGTGATTCCAGAAAACAAAATTCCAGTCTGGACAAGTAAACGCTATTTAAAACAACTTCACTATCATGTAGCTTATTTATTAATATGCCTGTTAGATATTGTATCATAGAGAATAAATACCTCCAGTGCAAGGAATTTGTTTCATTCAATCCTAGTTACAAACTACTGAGAGCAGTAGATGCACATGACATGCGCCTAGTGACTATTTGTTGAAAAGAAAAAAGGAAAAAAAGAAACAAAGGAAGATAGGAAGGAAGAATTGAATTAAAAGGGGGGGGGGTTGTTTCTCTAAATCCTTAAATTTTTGACCTTTGCAAACTGCCTTTAACTCTGCCTGTGCATTGGAAGTGCAGCTTTGTGCACACAAAATGCATTAGATTGCATCTTAATAGCCCAAGGGAATTTTGTCTGCTTTCAGATGTTTCTGTTTTTACACAGAGAGACTGATGGTAAATTCAGTGGAATTCACTTTGACATTAATGAGGACTTGCTATGTATCAAGTGCTGAGCTGGATTTGTAGATATTTGAAAGCATGAGGCATCTTTCAACTCCGGCTTCTTGTATCTGTAGGCAGTTGCTATTGGTATGATTTCTTGCCAAGTGAAATTTCTTGCCAGGTAAAATTTTCTACTAATCTCTGGTCTCGGAAAATTTTTATCAATAGAAGTTTATTTCTTAAGGTCATTTTAAAGGGTCAGTTTCAAATGCAAATACACATTATTTCTATCTATTGACGAACATTTTAGGGCAATCAGTTTATCATATTTCTTTAAATGGAAGGGAATCTCAGGGGAAATAGGGCAGAAAGGGTGGCTCCCCTGGCAGACAGTTAATGGTGGAACAGTGGAGTGGGTTCCCTGCCTGCATGGAAGGACTGAATACCATAACTAGTAGGATGTCCCTAGATTTCACCTTGACTTCTATCTGGGAAAAATTGAAGTTCAGCCCATTCCTTTATGCAAACCTATACAATTCCTATAGTAGTGTATCTCAGCATTCATTCATTCATTCTTGGGGGTCTCCAAAATACTTTCAAGGGGTTTGGAAAATCAAAACTTTCTTCCTAAAAATACTGATATTATTTGCCTATTTCGCTCTCATTCTCACACAAAGGTAGAGATTTCCAGAGCCTACATGATGCATGATGATGTCATCAGACAGCAAATGAAATGTACTTGTGCATTCTGGTGTCTTAAAACCTTCGACGCTGGGGATATAGATGAGTGGTACAGTGTTTGCTAGCATGCATGAGGCCCTGGGTTTGACCATCTGCACTGAAAACAACAAAACACTTCATACCCAGGTGGCACATCCGTGAAGTCCCAGTTACTGAAGAGATTGAGGCAGGAGGATCCTACCGGCTAGAGCCACTGTGTGTTTGAGACCATCCTGGGAAACATACTGAGACTCTGTCTCAAAATAAAATAAAATATAAAATAAAATAAAATGAATAAATAGACTTATTTTTTAAATTTTGGATAGTTATACCCCATATAAATAAAAGTTCTTTCAGTCTTCAATAATTATTTCAAGAATGTGAAGTGACTCTGGACCAAAAGATTTGAGTACTGTTACTTTTGGTCAGCTGCTTCTAAAACTGGTTGAAATTTCTCACAAAATGGGTTTCCATTGGGACCTTTTGATTTTATTTCTGATGGTTTTTCTTTTCCTCATTTCAGAACTCATAGGCTTGGATCCCTCAGGAAAATGGAGAAAATGTTTTATATCACTCAAAGATTTAAATCTAAAATCAAATGAGAGGAAATGGATTTTTTTGTGGCAGAACCAGCTATTATCAACATTAATCTTTTGCATCTTTAATCAGTTTGTACCAAAGAACAGGATGAGGAGCTAGTTAAACAGGCAATAGAAATTTATGTCCATTCCCAGAAGGTGACAGGAATCTCAATCCTCCAGCCAATCAGGGAAATAATAATTTTCCTATCTTTTATTTAAGAGTTGTGCATATTTGACAAAGTCCTGATGGTCCACGTGGTTGGGTCTGTGAACCGCAGGAAGAACCGTAGTGGTCAGGTAAAGGGACTCAAAAATCACCCAGCTTCAAGATGCCACTGCTGACTGTGTATGCCACAACTAACTTTTCCTAAGCAATCTAGAAAACTGAATCCTGAATTATAATCCTGTTCACAATAAAGCAATAAACATTATACTGAGCAATCATCCCAAGAATGCATTCACAATGACATATCTTTATTTGGAAGGATCCACACAATTGAACTTTCATGAATTATAGAGGTAATTAAGACTATCCGCCTACGTATTTTGAATAATGTAGATAATAGGTCTCTATTCTCCTTGGGAGTAACTGGGACAGTTTTGTAGATAAGGGGGCAATAATTTATTCAGATCACTTTAGAAAGGGGTGTCTGCACGATAAATGTGCCACAATTATAGAAATAATTACTTTCCACCCCCCAAGAAGTGGACTTGTTTTATATCTCTATTCTGTCTGCATGGAACATGGACAGCCTACTCTAAGCAACTGTAGTGTTTTGAATTTAAATTTGGTCAGCTTCACACTTTTTTTTCAAAAGAAAAAACTGAAAATACATGATCATATTACTGAATATTTGAAATGTGCATTTATTACAAAGTAATAAAATGTGATATGAAACAGGAAAGATGCCTTTCTATTTTCTGTCTCTTTTTTTGCCCTCTCTTGTTTTTAGCACATTGAATTAAAAGAATTATGGTTATCATACTCCCAACTTCTTTGCACAATATTATCAACTTCCGTAGAATGCACCGTTTGTTTGGTGTCAGTGTTGCTTCCCTCCTCATTTTTGATTCTCTTTCCCATTCCCCACATGCCATAGTAACTCACTTTTATGTGTTTGAGATGGATATATTTAAGTCCTTGTAATATAATGTTGCTTTATGTAGGGATTATTTTTAATTTACTTTAATGGTATTGTGCTTTAAAGTTCATTTTATATCTTACTGTTTTCACTCAACACTGTTTTAAGAAATCTGTGTTTCAATAAGCCATGTTTATTTCTTCTAACTGCTGCAAAGCATTGGATAGAGTGCCTCTGATCCATTCTAGTTATTTGCTTCCTTAGTGGTGAGCTTCAAACTCTAAACCCCTTTGGTGATTTTTTTTGTCCTTCAGTTCCAAATTTGAATTTTCTGGAAACAGGGATTTTTCTCTGTTTAATTTGCTATCGTGTCCCCAACACTCAGAAGAGTGCCTGCCACAAAGGAGGTCTTCGAGAATTTTGTGTTGAATTAACAGATGAACACATTTGCTTTTGGTTACTGTGTGTGGAATATACAGATAAATTAAAACTGCTTAAGTGTCTACTTCCTTAGGGAATCCTTCCTAACTGCCCTCATTTAGGCTAGTTTTTCTTGTTAGATATAGGTATTTCTCAACTGTCACAGGGGTTACTTCCAGATAAACCCAACTGAAAATGCATTTAATACACCTAACCTACCAACCATCATAGCTTAGCAACACAGTACACTGTGGAGTGTCAGTTGTTCCTCCTCCTGATCATGTAGTAGCATTGGCTCTGGGGTAGGTGCTGGACAGCACCAGAAAGAATATTGGACTGCATATTGCTAGTCTGGGAAAAGATCAAAATACAAAATTCCAAGCACAGTTTTTATTAAACATATATTGCTTTGCACTATTGTAAATTTGAAAAGATCATAAATCAAACCATGGAGCATCAGGGCCAGTCTGGTCTGAACTCACCATATCCAAGACTTCTCTGTGGAAACACCAATCACAGCTGTGATAGTAATGGTCCCACTTTCTTGATTCACCTGCCTGCTTTGCTTGTGTGTTGTTAACAGTCAGGTAACTTTAGTGTGCCTTTGCTCTGTCTTTTGGCAAACTCTGCTAGGTTCTCAGTAGCATGAGATTCTCAGAGATGGGGAGCGGTCGTGGCAATAATGGAGGTTTTGGTAGTGGTTAGTTGACTCCTCATATCTCCATTTAGTTACCAATGGGATCAATTCTAGCAACAGCTCCAAGCCCGCTCAAACACACAGTTACTGTATAAACAGCCCACCTCCCACTGCCTGTTTTCTAGCAGGCTGATTCCCCTAAACCACTTCTACATAGAAGTTTCAGGACAGTCTGTGAGGCTGATAAATACTGACCCTGTACTCCTCAAATATCATTGACGAGGCATGGTATCATGCTTTTCTTCACTTTTAGACTACAATTTTGAATCTTTGAATGCTATGATGATTGGGCAGAAGGGAAGTGAGAGAAGGAGGGAAGGGGTCAGGAAAAAAGTGAACAAGACATTCATGAAAAAGATTTTTCATGAATATGATGCTCTCAAATATTAAAAAAAAAATTGCCAGACATGGTGGCACACGCCTGCAATCCCAATATTTGGGAGGTTGAGACAGGGGGATTGCAGGTTTGAGGCCAGCCTCTGCAACTTAGTGAGATCCTGAGCAACTTAGTGACACCCTGTTTCAAAAATAAAAAACAAAAGGGCTGGGGGTGTAGCTAGGAGGTCGAATACCCCTGGGTTCAATCCCCAGTACTCCCCCCGAAATTAAATAGTAAAAAGGTTGTATTTGGAGGGAACTATTGACCAAATTATTTTCAAGGCCTTTGCTTACTATAGAAAAATGTCTGGATTTATGCAGTGGGAGAATCTGGCTCAATTTATGGCTAGACCCTGATCAATGCAGTAAAGTACTCCACACGGCTGAATGCAATCTTCGCTTCTCTCACTAAACTGTAATTTATTAAAAATAAATTCAAGATCTATATTGCTAAGTATCACCCAATAGTGCAGGGTTAATTATATAAACTTCAAAACATGCTAGCAGTCTTCATAGATAGAGTAGAAGCTGGCATAAAATCTTATGGCAGAAAAAATATGCTTACAGGCTGACAATTTCTGGGAGTCAGGAATACATAGTAAATGTAGTTTAAACATTCATTCTCTACTTTAAACACTAATTGGTTAGTAGTTTGATCACAGACGTTGATATTGTTGACCTCATTAACTTTGCTGTATCTTGACATGTTAAAAATGTAGAGAAAAAAATAAGTGCATAATACACAAATCAGACTTTGAAAATATTCTGTTGTATTGAAAGCTCAATTAGGAGTGAAATGTCAGTTTTGTAATGTGAGCTTTTTAGGAACTAGTTTCGCAGCAATCTGACATCCACTTTCAAGTAGAAATCATGTAGCATCTGACAGTTCTTCACATTTTTAAAAAAACTGCTATCAGATCTGGCTTTTTCTTTCCTCTTTCTTTCTCTTCACCATTTTGTTTTGCTTTGTTTCTTGTCTAGGCGTTAGGAGGCAGGCAGAAATGTTCTTTGAGTTGCTAAAGTTTTGGAAGTGTGTGTGAGTGAGTGTGTGTGGGATATGTCTTACTTAAAATTTTAACCCATTATATTCCAAGTTTTTGATTCTGTGACTATTTCAACAAAGTTGACACAGGTGTTTTAAAATAGGTTGGCCATTATAATCTGGAGTTTATATATACTTTATATATACATATATATAAATATGGAAATGCATGTGTATATTTTTTCAAACGCTCTAATCATTCACTTATTGCTCTTCTTAAAAGACTAGACTTCTAATAATTATTTCAAAGTTTCTGTAAGTGGTATATTTATTCCTCAATTTTTATAGGTGTTCCACATTTGGGATAATGGGACAAAATGGGTTAATGGCACTTCCCATTTCTTTTCTCTCTCCTTTTCTGAGTTGTTTCAACTTAGACCAACATTTAAGACTCTATTTTTGGTTTTGCCTTTTGTTTTGTTTTGTCATGTTTGAATTGCATTTCATAGCTCTTTATGGAAGTTCAGGGGAGAAAAGTGTCATATTCTTTGTGATCTGTGAGAAGGATCCAGGGTCGTCATGGTATGGCAAACCAGAATGAATTATCTGAGCCCAGCGTTGCAGTGGGAAAGTGGAATCTATTCATTGGGTAATAGCTCTGGGAGGCAACAGTTTCTGCTCTTGCTAACCTGCCTCACAGGCCTCCTCCTCCTACCCAGAAGATTTCTCCAGGCCCCTCTCCTGCTCACCCACCCCTGGCATCCTCACATGCCTCCCAGCAGCTAACATTCACCCCACATCAAACCCGTGGGGTTGTTACAAAGGTTCACTTACCCCTTACCTTTGCAACACTTACCTGTTCTGCTGCACTTAAATTTCTTTTAAACGTGATTTAGCAGTTCAGAATGCTAGACAAATATATAAAAAAATTGAACATCATCAGCAATCAGTGAAATGCAAATCAAAACCACACTGAGATTCATCTAACTCTAGTTTAAATAACAATCATCAAGAATACAAACAATAATAAATGCTGGTGAGAATGTGGGGAAATAGGAACTCTTATACACTGTTGGTGAGATTCCAAATTAGTGCAATCATTATGGAGATCAGCCATAAGGAAGAACATATTTACGTCATTTGCAGGAAAATGGATGAAACTAGAGAATAGTATGCTAAGTGAAATCAGCCAGTCTCAGAAAGTTCTCTCTCATATGTGGAAGCTATAGAGAAAATATGAAACAAGAAGAACTTCAATTAAATGAAGAGAGAGACCAGTAGAATAGTAGAAAGGGTTTAGGAGAGGTAAGTGGGAAGGGGAAAATATGGGGCTTGAGGGAGGGAATAGTTCAAATAATGTTATATCCATATCTGAAGGCGTCACTAACATTCTCACTAACATGTACAGGGAAGGAGGAGGGCAAAGTGAAGTGAGAAGCAAAGGGAAATATACCCAGTGATGTGTGCATGTATGTTTGTACTACTTTAAATCTCACTATGATGTATAATTACAGTGCACCAATAAAAGTATAAAAGAAGAGAAAAGAACAGAAATCATTGAGTATCCCTAATCCAAAATCCAAAATCTAGGCTGGGCGTAGTGACAGTCTCATAATCCCAGTACTTGGCAGGCAGAGACAAGAGAATTGCAGATTTGCTGCCAGCCCCAGCAACATAGGGAGGCCTTTTGCAATTTAGTGAGACCATATTTCAAAATAAAAAACAGGGTTGGCAGTATAGCTCAGAGGTAGAATGCCCCTGGGTTCCATCCCCAGTAAAACACACACACACACACACACACACACACACACACACACACACACACCAAAACAAAACAAAATAAAAAAACTAAAATCTGAAACTTTGTGGGCACCAATATGATGCCACAAGTGAAAACTTCCACACCTTATTTCATGTGATGAGTAACATTCAAAATCAGGTGCACCAAAAATATTGTAGGAAATTACCTTCAGGCTATGTGCATAAGATGTATATGAAACATAAATTAATTTCACATTTAGACTTGGGGTCCCATCCCTAAGACTTCTCATTATGTATATGCAAATATTTCAAAATATGAAAACATCACAAATCCAAAACACTTAGTCTAGGGCTAGAATGTTTAAATTTATTACAAATCAATAGTAAATTTAAGTGCCCCTATTTCCTTAACAGGAAACAAAACTGCTACACACCAGCCACAAGACAAAGCAGTTCTGAGGGAATGAGCCTTGGGGTTGCCACTGAACCTTTCGGGGAAGGCATTGGTCCTCCTTCCAAAAAATTCCATCACAAACTGCTGTTCGATTTTCTGAGCATCCTTGAGAACACATGGATGAGGTGAGAGAAACAGCTGTAGAGGGATAGGTTCTGGTTTGGAATGAATTGTGTCCTCTCAAAGTCTATCTATTGAAGTTTTAACCCCCGTATAACTCAGAAGGTGAGTCTGTTTGGAGATAAGGGTTATAAAGAGGTCATTACAGTTAAATGAGGTCATATGGGTGGGCCCTAATCTGTTCTGACTGGTGTCTTTATAACAAGAGGGAGAGACATCAGGGATTTGAGAACAGAGAACAAGGTCCCTGACAGGACAGTGAGAAGGTGGCCTCAGAAGGATATAATGCCTGCCAGCACCTTGATCTGGGACTTTTTTTTTTTTTTTGCGGTACTGGGGATTGAACGCAGGGGCGTTCTACCTCCGCACTATGTCCCCGGCCCTATTTTTTATACTTTATTTTGAGACCGGGTCTCACGAAGTTGCGGAGGGCCTCACTAAGTAGAGAAAGAGAGAGAGAGAGAGCGAGAGACAGGGAGAGAGAGAGAGAGAGAGAGAGAGAGAGAGAGAGAACTGAGGCTGGCTGCGAACCCGGATCCTCCGATCTCCGCCTCCCAAAGTACTGGGATTACAAGCGTGCGCCACCACGCCCGGCCGATCTGGGACTTTTCTGGTCCAGAACAATGAGAAAATTAATTTCTGATGTTTAACAGACCCAATCCGTGGTAGTTTGGCAATACTAGCAGAGTAATGCAGACTCTGAAAAAGGGTTGCATTTATTTGCTATTGTAAAATAATAGTCACTAGTTTTGAAAAGTGTGTGTGTGTGTGTGTGTGTGTGTGTGTGTGTGAGTGTGTGTGTGTACGAACACACACATCCTAAAATTTGACTCAGAAAATACCTGTGAATGTTGAGGACTAACTGTTTAGCATTCCTCATGACTGTCCCCTGCTTAAGGCCCACAAGGGATGACAGAAACCCTAATCTTTCTCCACACATGCCTTTCTTCACCTACTGCAAGTGCTATTTGGCAATTTGCTGTCTTCACCGAGGCCATAATCACATTTGAATCCATTTTTAAAAAGCTCTAAGAATATCTTAAACATTACAAAAATAGGTAAATCCTTTTTGTTTCCCAGGTTGAGATATCAGAGCAATTCCTAGGAAGGATGCTTAATTCAGTAGTCTGTACGAGGTTTATAAAATATTAGCACTCAAATAGATCTGAGGCTTAGCGTACAAACCTTTAATTTTTGTTAGCGTATGGGTTATAAATATTTAGAAGTATTTTCGTATTACAGGTACTTATTTGGAACATTTTAATCTTGTCTAGTTCTCAAGTTCTCCCAAGGCTTAATAACCTCTTTAATCTGTAATAACATATATTTATGGAGAATTTAGCCGTCTTGTGTTTTGTTCTTCAGAATCTTTTTTTTTCCTCTTCTCCCTGGGGTGAGTCAGAAGGCATATGTCATTTTACTTTTGTTTATTTTTGCCGCCAGCATATGAATTCTAGCAGAACACCTCTTTTCATGTTGCATAAAGACTTTGATTATCAAAACACATCATTTTATGGCCTTATTTTTCAATTCCTTTTGAATGTGGTCTGGATGGACTTATCCTAGTAGTATTCAACCATTGAGGAAAAGCATATGCATAGAGTTAGAAACATAGACCATTTCAGGAATATCTGAATCTGTTGTTTTAAGTACAGTGTTTAGTTGTCATAACATGATTAGCACTGCCCACAGAAGGGAAATTCAGTTCCTAAAGCGAGTCTGTCATTTTTGAAAACATAAAAAGAATAGTTGTTAAACTGTTATGAGGTTAATAACTTCATCTTAATAATTTTGATAAATGGCAAATAACACATTCATGTTGAGAAGATACACAAGAACTTTTAAC
This sequence comes from Glis glis, assembly GCA_004027185.1. NCBI lineage: Eukaryota > Metazoa > Chordata > Mammalia > Rodentia > Gliridae > Glis > Glis glis. The sequence continues at coordinate 22,290 of PVJS01001460.1, read as the reverse complement.
ATACCTTACAATTGCTTTAACTTTTTTCCTCAAGAAAATCAAGCAAAGCCTTAGAGAATTGTTTTGTTTCAAAAAATTTCTTTGAGATCATTTAGCTGATATTCCCTCATGTAGGAAATGTATCCATTACACAGCAAACTAATGAATTTATCTAATTTTACCAGCAAAATTGAATTTTCTCTTTTAACTAGGTAGGTGTTTTAAAGATTCCTGTGTGAAAACCTCAGCTAATGAGTATTCTACATAATAGTTTGTTTTATTAAATGATTATTTCCAAACTAATTCCTGCTTGGAGAGCCATATATTTTTTCCTTTCTTAGAGAAAATCATTATATTTAGAATATTTCAGAAAGATATAAGATATCACTAACTAGGAACATACAGTTTTAAGTATATAACTCCAAAAGAAAAAAGAAACACTATAGTACTAGAATCCTAAATATTTTTAAATACTTTTATTGGTGCATTATAATTATATATCATAGTGGAGTTCAAAGTGATATAGACATACATGCACATAGCACTTGACGTATTTCTCTCCCGATCCCACCCACTACCCACCCCTTCCTGTACAAAAGATTAGTGAGATTGGTAGTGGTACTTTCATATAGGGATGTGGCATTATTTCAACTATTTCCTTCATCAGTTCTTCATTTCCACTCTGTACCCCCTCCCCCAACCCCCTTCCATTATTCTACACCTATGGGTCTCTTATTTATCTAAGGTTCCGTTTGTTTCCTATTTTTCCCTCTAGCTTCCACATATGAGGGAGAACATATGACCCTTGACTTTCTGAAACTGGCTCATCTCACTTAGCATATTTTCTAGTTCTATCTATTTTCCTGCAAATGGCATAATTTTGTTCCTCTTTATGGCTGAGTAAAATTCCATTGTGTATATATGCCACATTTTTGTTATTCATCTGTTGATGAACAGCTAGGTTGGTTTCATAATTTGGCTATTGTGAATTGTGCTTCTATAAATATGGATATGCATGGATCACTATAGTTAGAATCTTTAAAGATCTAAGTATCACTTATTCCAACTTTTTTTCTTTTTGACAGTGGGTTGGAGGAAGAGCCAAGACTGGAAGCCAGGATCCAGGTCTCAGTCATTTTTACATGACTATACTGTGTCTTTTTAGCCATGTGGTATATTTATGGTTAGAGTTTGGGGTCAGATATTATCAGAGCAAATGGTCTGTTAACATCTTGCAAGCCTGGGTTTCATTTGCATGCACTGCAAAGGTGTAGAGCTTGGAGCATTTGTCTCTAATAGAATCTGGTGATTAGGATTGGATCACAGAAGGTAGCTCATATAGTCATGGCAATTTACTTGTGGAGCAATACTGACCAGTAATGCTTGGAATAAGAATAGAGTTAAACATTAATGATATTGCTAAAGCCTAGATTGTTTTAATTCTTATTTTATTTTATTTTTTTGATACTGGGGATTGAATAAAATGGCATTCTCCAAGCTACCCCCTCACCCTTTTTTTATTTTTTGTTTGGAAACAGGATCTCACTAGGCTGCTGAGAGTCTCACTATGTTGCTGAGGCTGTCCTTGAACCATGTCTGACTTAATACATTTTTGTGTGGGGAACTTTTTTTTTTGCAGTATGGGGGATTGAACCCAGGGGCATTCTACCTCTGAGCCACACCCCCGGCCCTATTTTTTATCCTTTACTTTGAAACCGGGTCTTACGAAGTTGCGGAGGGCCTCACTACATAGCTGAGGCTAGCCGTGAACCGCGATCCTCCAGTCTCCACCTCCCAAGTACTGGGATTACAAGCGTGCGCCACCATGCCTGGCTTGTGGGGAACTTTTGAAAGAGGGCTGACAGGGAGATGGCATCTGGAATTCAGAGGATATTGGTGGCCACTAAATATCTGTGCCATTTTTGGAGTCACTTAGCATCTCTGAAGTTATCCCACTTGTAAGTTTGGAATAATAGCAATAGCCAAAAAATCATTCATTTTGATGAATGTTTATTATGTGCCAGGCACTATTCTAAACTGCTTTCTATGCATTAACTGATTTGATTTGCATAAAAATCCATGAGACCATTACTGTTATAAGCTCTCCCTCTTCTTACCTAAATGAGAAGACTCAAGCAGCATAGAGGTTGGAGCATTTGCCCAACCTCACTGAGAAGTAGTGTTCCCGCTGCTTCCATTCCAAGCCATGGAGCCACTAGAAAGTGCAACCTTCCTCTACTCCAGCATCTTTGTCCTGGAGCATTTTCCCAAAGTGATTCAGTGAGTTAGAGAAGAACCAAGACGTACACCCAATTGGCCTAGCTCTAGAGCCTTGTGCTTTGAAACACTGCTCTTGTCCCTCTTGCTGCGCTGCAGACATTACATAAAGTGAGGCTTCGGGAACACTCTCCTATTAGATGCACCTTGTGTGAAAAAGCCCTACAACAAAAAGTACTGTATAGTTCTCGATCAAGAAACTAGTTTGGATCTAAAAATTTTGAACTCTGTTCACTGAACTTTTGTGTTCCCAATGACATGTTTAGGCCCTGGAGAGTCAAAGGGCACCATTCAATCCCCTTCATCTCCAGAGATATTTTTTTTCCATAATGAATTGAAGCAGTTCTCCGTTTTTAACCTTAGGAGTCTTTCAAACACCCTTTTTGATTTAAGAAAAAAACTCCACCTGTCTTTCAAATAAGAAATATTTCTAATACACAAAATCACCTTCTAAAATACCTATAAAGGGTTTTATATTGGTTTTAGAAGATTTATTCATTAACAGTAATTAGTCATTATGATGCCTTTGAGGATGGTAAAGAAGTATAGCTTCAAGTGTTTTCAAAGATTCTCACTTTTCTAATTTCCCTAATGCTTTTCAGACTGCAGGTATTTGAGTCCAGGTATTTGAGTCTGCCTTCAAGGCACAGGATACAAATGCTGTGTGCATTGCTCATGATAAATTCAGCAAGTATTTGTGTAAATGTCATGCTGCATGTAAAGTGACAAGAATTTCAGTATATGTTGGCATGAGATGAAACATTAATTAAAGGACATACATACAAATGAGTTAAGGGAAAATATTTTGCTGTCAGGTAGTTTGGAAAATGACCATAATGAACATTGTTGGCATTTTTGTGACCTATAAATGCTATATGAAGTTTTATCCCAAAACCTACTGAGGTCACCAGCAGCAAAGATTAACTAATGGGTACTTAAACTACTGGCCAAATGAATCATATTAAAGCTTCAGAAGAATAAATCACTATTTACCGATGAAGAACGGATTTCATGATTACTGCAAACCACAGCATATGAAAATGTGATATCATTCATAAAACACGGAACAAAATAGACCCATTTACTGCAAGTTATTATTTTGATGTGTATTATTTTCTAATTAGTGGAACAAATGTTAGTGGCAAAAAGCCTGGGTGAGAGAAAAATATCCATTTTAAGAAAACTGAACTGGCGATTAAGTGCTTTAGAAATTATTTAATGTTTAGTATACCCTCCCTTTCGAATAGAAGTTAGTGTCCTTTAAAATGTGACATTCTCTAAGGCACTTGGACTGTTCTTGTAAACATCTCAGAGACTCTGATTTAAATGAAATATTTATAGGAGAACTTTCAATGGGGAAATGATGAAGTAGGATGACTTCATTGGGTTGAATAATGCCTCTTCAATTAATCTTTGCCTGTAGTTGGGTTTAAGCTATTCTTTAGTTACCGCTGGGCTTTTAGCTTCAATAGATTATCAAGTATAGAGAATTAAGAAATTTTGGCACCTGTTCCATCTTCCATGGATCTTCTCTTTCCTCTAACATTGTCTCTGATAATTTTTTTCATGCCAGTAATGTGATGCTGGGTTTTCTATCTCTACATCCATCTAAACATGGCAGATGAAACTCTACATATAAATTCACCAGTTCTTGATGCTCTAGGACCAATATTGCTTATAGGGGTGATGTAAGAATGTGATGAAAAGTGGTAATAAGAGACTTTACTTAAAAGATGTACACGTCTCAAATTAAAATTGTGGTAATTCAGTTTTCTGGAATCTGAGTTCTTCTTCCTAATTTCCATTCCTCATGGGGCTACAATTTTATCTTCTGTGTCAAGGTATTGATGTCTTGCATTTAGTTGTTTCAGTGGATGTCATCATAGTCTTAAATATCTGTTCCACATCTCTTTGCTGGTAATAATTCCCAGCATCTTTTGAGAAGAGTGGTCCCCTAGCCTTATCGTTTCTTTCCTGTCTAGGCTGTAAACTCTAATAGTTTACCTACAAAAGATGTATGTAGTCTATCCAACTGGGAAATGTTGATCAGAAACTACTGAATCCATTTCCTTTTCCTGGGTCCACAACCAAACTATATGTCCCATGTTTAGGTGGGAAGGTGAGATTTGTTCCACCTGATAGAATTTAAGCAAAATTAATTTTCCCTTTCAGTTTGAAGCAATTAAGAGCACATGCGCACTCTTTAGGGCTGAGGGTGTAGCCCTTTAGTTGAAGAGTCCTTGCCTAGCATATGTGAGGCCCTGGGTTCCATTCTCAGCACAGGAAAAAAATAAATAAAAAACACTGGAACCCTTACCTTTCCCCTTGGTCTTGTCTTCCTGTCTCTTTCTCTCTGCTTCCCCTAGATGAATGATAATACAGTAATTGTGGAAGCCCATGTTAAAGGGAGTTGAGCTGAAACAAGGTTTTTGTGTGCCTATATGACTGCATGCAGCAAAACATTGTTGCCAATCTGTCTTGAAGTATAATGTAGTAAGCCTCTGAAATTTTGAGTGTTTTTTCAAAGCAGCTAAACTATTTTAATTTTTTTCAGAATTGGGCTGTGGCTATAATAAACCTCTAAAATATATGACAATGGCATAGTACTTGGGTGGCAGATTTCAAGGAAACAGATACTGCCTTATTGGAAATAAAGCCACCCGTATTATGCACTGACAAAACACATGATAAAACTGTAACCTGCCATATTGGGAGGAAGGCCACATGAGTGCTCAGTTATCAGTTTATGGGAAATAAGTTGAAAGAATAAAAGTGTTAGTGCACGTTGACTAGTATTAACTGAGATTGGTATATATAAGGGTGGTTTTAGGAAACAAATGACTAACTTGCAAGTAAACAAATGACTAACTTGCAAGAACAAAAATACAGTCCTGAAAAATGGTCCTTGAAGAGTTAGAAAGTTAACTGTTTCTGGCTCTGACACAATTGGAAATAAGATTTGATACCAAATACGATGAGAAAGCATGTGAGCAAAAAGTCTGCTTTTAAATAACATAAAATTTTAATATTATTAAATGTATTATAATAATTATTTAAATAGTATTTTTAAAAAGCAAACTTTTTTTAGCTAAGCTTGATTCCTCAAGAAAGTTACCATTAAAATTTGAGGGTCCTGTTGCCACAAAAGCCAATAAATTACATTAGAGTTTGGAAATATGTTCACTACAGGTGCATTTGTTACATGTACTACTTGGAAGCAAGTAATTTAGAAACCTGAAAAAATTGACAAGCCAGGTAACTCTTTTTGCCTAAAATCTAAAACAATGATCAGAACTTCAGTCTTCAATGAGTAGAGTGAGTTCCCAAAGCGTTTCTGCCTCCAGAGAGGATATGATTTCCAAATTTTATTTTAACTGGATTTGGGCATGGAAAATCCACCTTCCCCAACAGAAAAGGTTAAGGACCAAAGAAATACTGAATAGATGATGTTCTTTCCAAAAAACAATCAGGTTTGCAATATGTATCTCATGCAATTCTAGAATTGCTGTGCACCAATGACTGCTTTGTGTTTTCCATTCTTCTCCATTGTTGAATAGGAATGTGCATGGCATTTGTACTGTCTCTGCTCCACCATTATGCAGTCAGCATTAGAGGGAGGCGTAAAATTTCCCTTTTTAGTTTATTAGTCACCAGACCATGAGAAACAATGTGAGGCAAATTAGAGATGACTTTGCATCATCAGGAATTCTTGAACTGGCAACTGATTGTAGTGCAAACTTGGGACTTTTGAGTTTTCCTGGGAGAGTCGATGAGTATATTCTATATTTGTGGCAGAGGTAGTGGTATCTTTCACCAAACCAATTTATTTTTCCTCTGGGGCATGATGGGTTGAATTTCTTAGCTAACATGAGACAGATAAGGCTGTGTGACTAGATACTTGTGAACAGAATGTAGGCAGGAGTGTTAACATACAGCTTCTAAGGCTAGTCCATAAAAATCACCCAAGAACAATCATTTATTGTCTTCCTTTTTCAGGATACCCTTGAAATTTATGTGTTTAAGATGGTGCCATAATAAAATAGAAGAAGCCAAATTTGTGAAGGAGAACTTCCCAATCCCAACACCATTTTATTAGATAATAACATAAACAACCAGTAAAATTTTATTGAGTTGAGACTAAAATTTGAAGTCGTTTTCTCCCCTACATGTTAGCCTACCCTGACTAGTACATTCAATGTTTACAACTTTTATTTTTTCATGAAGACAATGCCCTTGGACTTATTTTTTTAAACAACTTTACCTTTTCTATTTGCTTGATCTATGTTTTAACCAGTATAATAATCCATTCTAGTTTTCTTATGTTGATTTCATTAATTATGGAATTGACTACTTGGTTCATTTACTTATATTCTTTGTTTATAGAAAAAGCATTGAAATCTAGTAATTTTGCTCAGTTGTTACAGTTTGGATCTGGAATGTTCCTCAAAGGCACATGTGTTGAAGGCTTAGTCTCCCACTGGAGGGGTATTGGGAAGTGGTGGGAATGTTAGGAGGCAGGGCCTAGTTGGAGGAAGTAGGTCCCTAGGGGCATGTCCTGAAGGGTATATCTTGTTCCTGTTCCCTTTTCCCTCTCTCTCTCTGCCTCCTGTCTGCCATGAGACAAACCACCTTGCTCCACCATGTGCTCCCCACCATGATGTTCTATCTTACCACAGGCCCAAAACCAACAGAACCAGGTGACCATAGAGGTAAAGTTAACATGTCAGTACATTTTACTCTGGCTTTCTGAGCACATCTGTGGCCATATTCCATAAATCTTGACATATTATTTTATTTTGTCATGTTCTTTTTGTTATTATTTTTCGAATGTCTCCCAATGAAGTTTTTATTTCCCCTTTGATACAAGAGTTTGCAGAGAATGATTTTATATCTCTATGTGGTTAAGCACAGCAGTTTAAAATAGTGCTCCTTTGTCTATAGCTGAGGATTTTTACATATGTTTCTTAACTTTCCTGAATTTCTCTTTATACTGTATGGGGTTTTTGAGGGTATTAAGTGAAAAATTACAAACAAAATAATACTATGCTTAATCAGAATCACTCAGCAAATATTAGTGAATGATATTAAGCTGTTTTGTTGTAATATTATGCAAAGCTCTCAAATTAGTAATCCTGCCTATGGAAGGAGTTGAACCTGCTTCTCTGAATAATGAGAGAACACAGAAATACCGATTCTAATTTAAGAACAACAGGATCACCCTCATTTAAGTGACACCATGTGTATCAGAGTCTTCTGGTTATCTATTGGTATATAACAAATGACCCCAGAAATTAGCGGCTTAAAACAACATTTATATTGCATATACATTTGTAATTGGGTAAAGCCTATTAGGGTAGCTCATCTCTGCTCTCCTCAGCATCACTGGGCATATCTCAGAGTCTGAGAGCTGGCATCATCAGAAGATTGGCTCCGGTATATTTTGGTGGTTGATGCCAGCTGTTGGTTGGAACCTTAGCTGGGATTGTTTTTGTTTTTGTTTTTGTTTTTATGTGGTACCGGGGATTGAACGCAGGGGCGTTCTACCTCTACACTACGCCCCTGGCCCTATTTTTTTTATACTTTATTTTGAAACCGGATCTCACGAAGTTGCAGAGGGCCTCGCTAAGGAGAGAGAGAGAGAGACAGAGAGAGAGAGAGAGAGAGAGAGAGAGAGAGCTGAGGCTGGCCGTGAACCCGGATCCTACGGTCTCCGCCTCCCAAAGTACTGGGATTACAAGCGTGCGCCACCACGCCTGGCTAATTAGCTGGGATTGTTGAACAGAACACCTACTAGTGGCCTCACTTTGTTGCTTCTGCTTCATACTATATGGTGGCTGAACTCCAAGGTTAAGGTATAGAGAGAGCCATCCAGCCAGAAGGAAGTGGTATTGACTTCTAACCTAGTCATCGAAGTCACACAGTGACACTTATATTCTGTTTGTTAAAAGTACATAACTAAGAAGACCCATATTCAAGGGGATGAGAAAAAGATCTCATCTTTTGATGGAAGAGTGTCAGTGTAACATTGTAAGATAACATGTGATGAGTTATATTGGAATGAACATCTTTAAAATATTGTATGCCACACTGAGTATTAATTTTGTTTGTTTTTAGCTGATCGTGATTTTCATTTCTATTCCTACTCTGATATGGAGTGTAAATTCTTCTTGGCTTCTGATTTGAGGACTGAATTAAGTCTTTATAGCTTTTATTATTTGTTTTCCTCTGAATCTTCTTAGGTATTTTTAATGGGAATAATGGAGAAACTGGATATTATACTCAGAGATGGTTTAGACCACAGTGGACCGTTTTCCTAATGCCAAAACACAGTTCTCATCAGGGAATACCACCAAATCAACTTGAATTGGCTTAAATTGGTTGAAATATTTAAAATATACCTTATGTGGATAATTCTTTTGCCATTTTAACTTTGCAATGTACCACTGTTTGTTTATGATTCTAACTTTTAAGAGTGATAGAATCTTGGCCTTGTACTGGAAATGTCATGAAGATTGGAGTAGTGATCTATGCCTGGAGCAGCCAAATCTAAATCAACCTTTGAAATATTACTTGGGTTGGCAAGATGCAGCCTGGACCAAGGACATTACTATAAGCCAAAAACTATTGGAATAGTAGATAAAGCCCTAACATTCATACCAGCTGTGACTGATTAAGTCCCTCTTCCTTCATTTTTGGATATCTGCCTTAATTTTCTTGCCAGACCTGCCCACCCCCTCTATAAAATAGGAGAGATAATGGAAGCTGAGAATGTAAGCCATTACTTACTAAATTTATTAAAAACTAAGTAGCACCACATGATGAGTTGGCAGGGCCAAAATCAGTACTAGAACCTAGAGCATGTTCAACCCTACAAGTAAAGCCCAATGAAGAACCACAAGGTTAGAACCATATTTTCTAGTGAAAACAGTTAATATTATTGAATGTTTAGTGTGGACTGAGCATATGATAAACACTGTGTTTATCATTGCATGTGATTTTTTCAAACAATGAAACAAATAGGTATTATTATTATAGACCCCATTTTAGAGGTATGGAAACTAAGGCTCAAAAAGCTAACTCACTTATTCAAATTCACACAGCTGTGTCAGAGCAAGAATTCAAACCGGAGCCTTTTTTACTACAAACACTACATTTGCAAACACTTTACCACACTGTAGATATGATGGAGGTCTACTTCAACCCCATTAAACTTATGATGAAGCAATTTTGGCCCAGAGGTTATATGACCTTCCTAAAGTCACAAAGCTAATTAGTTGTTTAGTCGGGCCTTTAGGTACTGTGTTGAAATACTGTGTCATTGTCTACACATGATAGCACTGCATAGATTTTTTTAATGCCGCTTAGAGGCCCCACATCCCAAATAATTAACAAGCCATAATCTAGATAATTAAATATTAGAGATATATTTCTGAATTTATGTTTTGTCAATACTTGAGTTCTCATAAAATTGTTGCTTGGTAAAAATTCTCTATAATAGATAATTGCAACATTTCTTCTTGCTTATTTCATAGATTTTTTTCATAATCAATGAAATACTGTCTGTAAAGCACATAATGTGATGCACTAAGCATTATTTAGATAAACTACAAGACACCCATACCACTGCTGTATTTGCTACTAAGATCTTTTTTTCATTATCAGCTGCCCACAGTACAGAAGTCTAACAACCACAAGACATTCCCTTCCACCTACCCAAGGTGTTCTTTCCTTTTCTGGCTAAGCAGGTAGTAGCGCTGAATGTTGTGGTTGTTGGATTTCTACACTGTGGTTAGCAGAAAGTAAAGAAATGATCGTAGTCACACATTCAGCAATAGAACAAGCTTTACTGGCATGCTTAATTGCTTCCTATAAGATCCTACACCAAAGTGCTCTCTTGCTTTTCCCCAAGGTCCAACTATAAGCACATTACATGATGAAAATTACCAGGATAAAGCCTGACACAGTGCCATCTGGTGGTTTCCATCTATTCTATAATAAAATAGATATGGAATCTCTTTCCCATCACACTCTAGCCAACTCTTTTCTGCTGACCATGGAAAACCAGCTTGTGTATAGAACAGCAATTTTCAAGCTATGCCCAGCCTTGAGTTACTCCATTTATACAGTAGCGGTTTACCATGAGGTACTCCATTCTGAGAACAAGTATTAAGACACAATGACTTGGCAACTCATTTCAGCAAGTAGATAACCACAAGATGTTGGAAGTAAAAAAAACTTTTCAAAAAGAATAACACCAATGTTGGGTGTGGTGGTGCATGCCTGTAATCCTAGTACTTGGGAGACAGGAGGATTGCATGTTTGAGGCCAGCCTTAGCAACTTAGCAAGACCCTCAGCAACTTAGCAAGACCATATTTCCAACTAAAAATTAAAATGGGCTAGGAGTGTAGCTCAGAGGTAGAATTCCTCTGGTTTCAATCTCCAGTACTAAAAATCATAAGGAAATACTGATAAATTAATCATGCTGATAAAAAATGAACACCTGTAAACTTATTGAATTAAATTAGAAGTACATGGATGCATGGCTTTATCAACCCATATCAGGCACACCAGGCCCTTGATATTATCAAATATATCAGACCAATGAATGACAGAACCCTCTCACCTGAAATATATAAAATGAGTGGCACCTAAGAGAATGGTATGCCGGCACCTGACCAGTCATCTTATCAGACCACCTGGGGATGCATCATGAGGTAGACAGGTGATGAACTCCTGCCTCTGGGCCTTCAGCTCAGCTTCATCTTTCTGCTTGATGTGACCCACTTCAAAACTGCCTGCTGTCAGGACCCTATCCTTGCCTTGAATAGCTCTGCATTCCCTGAACAGTTTCAAGCCTTGAACAACTTCCACTTGAGTTGGGTTCTTACCTTATTGGACTACCTGCATTGATTCTTTTCTATCTGTACCAGCTCTCTTCATTTGCTTTCAGTTCTGCCTCATTAAAGTCTGTGGCCACCGTTAACCTTTTTCAGCTGTTCTATAACCTATATATTGTTGTGTAAAGTGATGTGTGACTTGAGCATTATAGATATTAGTAATTAAGATTGGAATGGAATAAAAGAACCTGTGATTGCTATGGTCCCAACACCAAATGAACTGTGAGTATTCGGTGAATTAACGCTGATGAAATTGATGTAGCTTGTGAATTTATTGTTATTCAATAAATTTGAACACTGTGGGAACACACAAACCTGTCTGGTCTATGTTAATGACATAGTTAGCTCATGACAGTTTTAGTAAGTTATTCTTGATAAAAAGTTCTATGTGTTATAGAAAATTGCAGAATATGATTGGTTTGTTTCATAATGAAAAAATTTTCTGTGATTTTTCAGACTTGAACTAATCACATTCAATCTGGGGGGCACTTTTAGAGTGGGGAAGAGAGAAGAGGTTGATTAACTTTATTAGATGAGTTTCATTTCCATTGTGCTTTCTCAAATGAATTTTTCAGAAGATCAATTTTAGGGTCTATAAGTCCTGACATGTGTCCTTTTTCTAATACTCATGTTAATTTCTTTAATATAAGGCCAGCAGATTAACACTTTTCCAAGAAAACAACATTGATGCTTTTTAATGTGAAACAACTGCTCAGGGTAATTCAGTGGTTGCTTTATAACCATTGCTTACCCGAAGACATCGAAAACTCAGTTTTGAGAGTGGCTGAAACACTTGTCCAGGCTAGCTGGCTGATGAGATAGACAAGACTTTTAATGTTTCTACCTTGATTCTTGGCACACTTCCCCCTAATCTTAGGCATGGAAGCCAATTCAGATCATATACATTCTCATCATCCTGACAATTTTGAAATCCATATGTTGCTTACCAAATACCCATATGATTTTTAAAAAGGAAAGAAAGGAATCATGACTTTTTCTCTCAGTCATCTTTTCTCTCTATAAAAACAACTATTTTTACTAGTCACCTTATTTTTATTTCCTCTATGCATCATGATTGTCCTCGTCTTTGGATTTTTTTTTTCTTTAATCGAGGGTCATTTCTTGTCTCATTTGACTTTTTCTTCTTTAGTAAATTCTTTCTCAGATCTAGCATAACCAATTCTAGACTTGCTTGATTATATCTATTTGTAGTCGCATTGACTATCCAGTTTTAAACTTTCATTTCAGCTCTGAATTATGTATATCAAATGAATCTTAACCACTATAAACCCAGCAGTAGGAATAGGTAAGCTATTCTTGACCAATAGTCTGCTGTGATTTAAATTACTTCTCAGAAGCTAAGCAACTTTGGAAGACTCATTAACCGTCTCATATCTATATGGCTAGTAAGGTGCTTCTTACAGTCAGTTATTATCAGAAATATTATAAACACTTGGTATGTTTAAATTCATGATAATTCTACTGAGCTACATGTGATTCAAAGTAAGAAAAAAGAACCCCCAAAATTCAAAACAATTTATATTCTTTATAATAGCTGCTCTCTACTTTTTCCTAAAATGTAACCCTTTTTATAAGAATCTCAAAATGGTGATATGCTAATTTTATGAGGAACAAAAATTGGGGGAGATGAGTTAGGCACTGTATTACTAAAATGTCGGGTAAGAAAGTAAACTTCTCAAACTCCAATTTGAGAAGGGTTCAGGACTATGTAGATAAAAGGTGAGAGAAGGATGTTTCTTATTCCCTGGTTAGGAGGTAGGATAGAAGAAATAAAAGAAATAGGTAGAAGGAAGACAGAAAGGAAGGAGGAGGAGGAAAATGTAACTTTAATATGAAAGCCTTGTGCTGAAGTTCCTCATTCCCTAAACCAGGTCTGTCACTCCCAAATTTCTGGGAAATTTACAAATGTTTACTCATTCACTTGTGATAAGTAACTTGAGAACTATTAATTATCCTACCTATGACTAGCTAAGCAGTAGAGGTATCTATTGATCAGACAACAGAGACCACACAAAGGATCCAGAAGATGTCTGGACCACCAAACAGGAAACTCGTTTACTTATGATACTTATCCCAAACACTGTTAACCATCCCACCTGTGAATAGTGTAAGCAAGAAAGATACCTAATGAGAAGACAATGAAGACCACACTAAAGATCCAGAAGGTGACCAGATCACTGGACAGATGTCATCCTCACATGCCCAAGTCCACCCCTCACCATGCTTTCTTTAAAAGGGGAGCTATGAACCCCTAAAGAGCATCTCACTCTGGACATGACCTGCCTTCTCCTTTGAATGTGCATTTCTTGCTTTCCTATATCTTTATGTCTCTGATTGACTCGTGCTGAAATTCTTTTCCATCAAATAAGCCAAGGACCCCGCTGGTCTTGACTTGTGTTCCCCTCTCTCCCACTCTGGGAACTCCTAGGATCCTTTATGGGATCATTTCTTCTTCCATGACAGTTGGATTCCCTGGGTCCCAGCGTTTCACCTTTAGCTTCCCTATTATTCACATATTTTATTCTTCTTTCCTTTTGGAGCTCAGGCTCTAGCCCGAGGACTTTGAAGTATTTCTGTTCTGCTGGGAAGCATGTCCCTGCCATTCCAAGTTGAGATTTGGAGTGTATTTTCTCACAGGAGCATTATAACATGGCATTTAAGTTTCACAAAATTCTCAGGACAGAACTTTGCTTCAGCAGCTTTAGCTATGTGGTTGTCTCTAGGGAAAATGCAAACAGAGTCCTAAATAAATAACTCCCAACCTGAACTCTCTGGGAACATAGTCCACACAGAAGCTAGAGGGTGCCTTTATGCTTAGGCATATCAAAGAAATCCTTATTGGCTTCTCTCCAAGCTCCCTGAAAATCTCGAACATTCTGACAGCCCTGGCAGAAGCCAGCAGGAAGCCGGAAGGCACATGCTATTGAACTTTTGAACTCTGAAGCAGCATCTATTTTCTTAGTTCTGTTTGTTGACTCCTCTTTGATCTCATCTTATTAGAAAGATAATACCCTAACATTTTAGCATATTTAAAATAAACTGCTTCCGCAATCCTCCAGGGAGCTCAGCTTAACTTTAGCCTTTTCCCAATCTAAAGCTGTGGTGTGTACTCACCTTCACGGAAATTGTCTGTTTAATAATTCTCCCTAACAGGGAGTTTACTTTTCTGAACACACTCGAGGCAGGCAGGGCTGTTTATATTTCATTTGATCATTTGAACGTGAACCCTATTTCTAATGCTGTGACTATCTTTGAAAGCTTACTACTAACTAAAACTAAAGGACCAAAAAGAATTGAAACCTTGTCTGTGGTTATTTGTGGTGGTGGTGGTGGTAATGGCGATGGTGAGGGCTTTCTAGGAGGTCCATTTGGCCAGAGCCTGACATTCAGAAAAGGCTTAAATTTTGGCATGCTATTATCGCAATGTGCAAGTCAGGCTGTGCCTAGCTCTGACTTACGTGAGGGTGTGTAGAACAGCAGTTTCTAGGCTGTGCCTCACCCTGAGGTACTCCACTTTGTGTAGTAGTTTGCCACAAGTTACTCCATTGTGAGAACACATGCTGAGGTAGAATGACTCTACACCTTATTTGTGCACATAAACCATCATGATTGGCATGTCACAGCCATAAGGCACAGACAGATGAGGTAACTGTGCTGATAGGTAATGACCACCTGTGCATGTCTCAAATTAAATCAGAAGTTCAAGGACAGCAGACATAGGAGCTTATCAACCACACCAGACCACCACATGATGTAAACCCCTCAACCGGGACCTATGAAAGGAGGAGCACCCCAGGAATAATTATGTTGTCACACTGACCTTGTTATCTGGTCATGAGCCTAGCTCAGGAAAATCATCACAGTGATGAACCTCTGATTCCCTGACCCTGGGCTTCAGCTCAGCGCCATTTCTCTTGCCCATGAGGATCATGCAAGAGCCATTCCTAGTTCCAGCTCCAGCTGACAATATAAGCTGACACTCTGAAACTGCCCTATGTCTCTTGCCTTGACAATTCTGTGGGACTGGTTTATTAAAGTTCTTTTTTTGGGGGGGGGAGTGGTTCTGGGGATTAAACCCAGGGGCATTCTACCTAGAAGCTCCAATCCCAGCCCTCTTTATTTTGGATCAAGGTCTTGCTAAGTTGCTGAGGCTGGCCTTGAACCTGTGATCCTCCTGTTTTAGCCTCCCAAGTACTGGGATTATAGGTGTGCACCATACCTGGCTATCTGACCACAAACAGTGACTCTGCATCCTGCCTGCTTTCTGCCTTTACTCTTGGAGAAGCCTCCAGAACCCCCCATCCCCATGACACTTTAACCCTTTCTTAGTCTTTCTGTGACCTACTTATATCATTGTTTAAAGTGTGATGTGTGATTTGAGTGTTACAGTATTAAAACTTAAGACTGGAAGAAAAGAGCTTGCAATTGCTTCCGTCATGATACCAAGTATGCCATGAGTATTTTCAGTGAACCGCCATTGATGAAAGTGGTGTAGCTTCTGAATTTACTGTTATTCAATAAAATCTGACATAGTGGAAAGACACAAACATGTTTGTTCTATGCTAAGGACATAGTGGGTTCATGCCACTCAAAATGAAAAAATAACAGTAACACACTCAAAAGACTGAAAGATGATATCATACATTTCCAACTTTATGTTCCCAAACCACATCAATGTAGCATACTATGAATTGATATGTATTTTAAAATAAATATATTAATGTTGTTGGTAAATTAATTGATATTCTTTTAAATATGTCAATCATGTAATTATCTTGCAAATACAAAAATATGTTGTATTTAAATTTTTGCTTTACATGCAAAATTTTTTTTAACATAAACATTAAAAATTGAGCCAAAGTAGTGGGTACTATCAGAATATCAGCAGCATTTCTAAAACTCATTTCCTTCCCTTCTTCCTTCCAAACATCACCCAGATTTTCTTTTGGCTTTATCCATCTCTCATCTGCTCTGCTGGGCCAGAATGGTCCTGTTTGTCTTGAACCAGTTAGCATGTTTCATTCTTGTGGTCACATTACTGGTTCAGGCATGCACATGAATTCTGTGGTCCAATTTGATTGAGTTCCAGGACTTTTTCTCAGAGAGATGTTAGAGTCCTTCTCTGAATAGATTTGAAAGACAAAGTGGGTACTTTAACAAATAAAAAGAAGTTTGAGGGCATAGAAGAAATGTATACTTTTTACCATGAGAAGAATGAATCTTAAGAGAGCTCTAGAGATTGGGACCCCATGACCTGGGTCCCTCCATCATACAATCATAGATCTGCAAATCTGAGTTCTGATATGTCTGAGGACTTTTCATGTTCATGATGAACAATTCTCCCCACTTCTGAAAGCAGATTTGAATTAAGGGAAGGTTTTGGCTATTGGTCACATAGTGCTTTCTCTAATACCGATATGAGATTTCTTCAATTTTTGGAATTCAGAGATCATCAACATCTGGAAGCAGCAAAGGCCTGTCTCAGCCTTGGCGTGCCCTTGCTCCATTAGATGATTCCCACCTGCCACAGCCTGCTCAGCCAAGCATGCCTATGAGTCAGAGGCCCAAGCTCAGAAGAGTTGCTCCAGTTCTCAGTAAGGTCTTAATAGTCCCAAGACATTGAGGACCCAGCATACTGCCCTCTGCTGTACATTCTTTTTTTTAATATACTTTTATTGGTGCATTGAAATCACACATCATAATGAGGTTCAGAGTGACAGGGACATACATGCATGCAGCAGTTGGTGAGCTTCCACTCCCACCCTGGCTCCTGCCCTACTCCCTCCCCTTCTCCATACATGATTTTAAGATTGGCATTGATAATTTTATACATATACTAGTGTCGGTTCCTAATTTGATAAAATTCTCCAAACTGGGATGAAATTCAGAAAGATGTTAACTGAACAGTATATAACCAAGATGGAAAAACATGCTGGGTAAAAACCTATTGTACATTTTATTAAGTCTATTATAAGTACAAGTTAGCTCTAAAACAGTGATTCTCACCAGAGGCCGATTTTGCCCTCTAGGGGGCATTAGGCAGTGTCTGGAGGGAGCCATTTTAGGTTGTCACAATTGGGGGCAAGTTGCTATTGGTAGACGCCAAGGATGCTACTAAGTACTCTACAATACATAGGAACCCCCTCCCCAACAAAGAATTATTTAGCCTAAGATTTTAATGGTGACAATTGCTACCATAGAAGGTAGCAAAGAGACTGATGATGAAGCTGTTGCCTTTTCTGACACACTCTTGCTCAGACTTTTGTTTTTGATCTCTTATGAGTGCTAAGTGAGCATATTTACTATTTTTCAGAGCTTCCTAGTTAAGGTTTTGATTTTTCATTGTTATTGGGAAAAATGATAATTTTGAAAGTTAGATCTTTTTCTATAGTAAAATTGGATAACTTAGAGACTATTCTCTAAGCAATGGGGACTGTGTTTTCCTTAGCTGTTTTATCTCTCTCTCTAAAGTAAATTTCTAAGTAATTAAATCTATGCAAGGCACTATTTATTTATTTTTAAATTCAAGTTAGAGATTATTTCTACTTTGTAGCTGTTCATAATGTAATAGTGAAAATGGGTCAAGTATGAAAGAAGAGAAACCCATGATCCAGGTGTAATTTATGGTTTACATACTTTTGGGATAATTACTGTTGGACAAATATGGCTACTTTAAAGGGCCACACCTGGCGTATTGCTCTCCTCTGGTGGCATCTCTAGAACAACAAACCTCTGCAGCACATTCAGGAGCTTATAGGCAGCTGCCTGGGGTGAGGTTTGCCAGCTGTAATCATTCACCTTCCCCCGTGCAAAGACAGCAAAGAGAAAATGCAGCTCAGCAAGGCTGAGGGTGCATGAAATTGTGTTAAGCAACACTCATGACAATGACTGGATTTGCTATTTTAAAGTAAGTGACTAAATGTTTTTTCTTTTCTTTTTTTTTTTGAAATTGTAATTTTCCTGTGCTGTTAAGTGTAAAGGTGACCGCTCCGTGGTGGGATCTCAGCGGTTTGTACTCGACAGCTAATCAGGTTGATTCATTTGGTGACGTGGGCAGTAAGCTCGGTTATAAAGCAGCATTGAGTTCTTACCTTGCTGCAATATAACACCGGACTTTTTTTTTTCTTTCTGCTTTTTGAAGGAAAGAAATAGTCATGCAGACTCTTTAGGAGAACATTGTTAAGATACACATGGTTTTATATGTATAGCAGAAAACATAATCGTCTGTGGAACAAAAATCAGTTCCCTTACTGAGTTTGCAAGTATCCTTTCAGTAAATGATTTAGGCTGCCAGCATTAATGGGAATTGGGGTTTTAGGTAGGGACCATCCTGGGTTTATTCTAGCTCCATTCCAGGGGTAGTGGAGTATAAAAATACACATTTACCTAATGTTAATTGTGTAAGAGCAGACCAGAGATGGGTTTAGCAATGGCTCAGTATTACCAAATTTCCCCACAGGATGGCATCCATCAGTTAAAAACAAAATTCACAGTATTAGCAGGACTCACAAAAATAGAGATGGATTAAATTTTCTATTAGGCTTTACAATGTTTAGGGTTGATTTTGATACACACTTTAACTTGATCATAGTGAGCCAGCGAGGGAGGATGTGGGTGTGTGCCAGGAGCTGGCACAGACTGAGATGGAATCTGTGGTATGTGCACAGGGAGAGGTGGACTCACGCTGACGATGGAGTTGCTAACAAATAAAGCTTAGCATTTAAGAGCCCTTGATCACCAGCAGGCCATTTACCGAATTAATTTTTTCCCCTTCATCAGAAGATTAGCAACTATCAGGAGATCAAACCAGAACAAGCAGAGCCTCATGCCAAATTACGGAGCAAAGCACAAGATGATTTTGAGATTTGGTCTGGTGGAAATGGAGTTCTAATATTCCCAATATTTTATAGCTTGAGAATAACAGAAATAGAGTATAGTATTTTATTTATATGACCATATAAATCGGATAGGCCAATCCTGAATATATTTGAGGGGGGTTGGAGTGGGAGAGGGGTGGGAAGTCCAAAAGAGAAGGGATGTTTCCCAGGCAGGATTAGAACAGACAGTGGTCATTCCAGTATTTCTATTTAGAGAGGACTTAGCCAATAGGAAGGTAAATGAAGGGACTTGGTTTGTAGCTGTGTGTGCCCAGAAAATATACGTTCACAATGAGATTTGTGTTGCAGACCAATAAAAATAGTGAAGTTTTCTAAAGAGGATTTATTTGTTCTTAATGATAGAGAAATGTTAATTGTCCATATTAAATAATGTTATTAATATTAAAAATACTTGAGACAGCTTGGAGGGCTGATAGACACTGGGGACATGGGCACTAACTCTCCTTCTGGCTACCCTTGACGTTGCCATGGGAACCTCAGTCCTGTGGCCTTTCCTCAGATACCTTTCCACTTTGGGGTAGTTCCTTCAACCTCCCTGAATCCTGCATGCTGAATACCTGATGTATTCTCTGGAGATTATCTCCCTTCTTTCTCCTGTTGACGGTTTTTTGGTGAGTCTGATGTCCCTTTGTCAATTACATCTCATGGGCTTTTTGTGGCTAAATTTGCCAAGCACACGTCTCCATCATCTTGGAAAGGACCCGGGGTTCTCCTGGAGGGATTATTTCCTTGCTAGAGAAAGTGAAATCACAGTTCATTTCCCCCCTAACAACTGCCAATTCATTTCAGTTACAAAGTGTGCAGAAATTCCATTATTGTATGTTGACAAATATGCTTTTCTACTGTGTCCATCTGCATTAAAGGTATCTACTGAAAAGCTTATAGAAAGCAAGAATATTGTCTTCTCTGGCTCATAGCTCCTGCAAACATAGGCATTTTATTTTAAAAAAAGCAAAACAAACAGAAAGAAGGTACTAATTAAAACATCTCAGTGTTTGAAGAGTCCTTAGGCACTAGTCCTGGTTGCAGATGCTGCAGACTTCATCTGGCTTATTAAGAAGACCCTTTTGGGGGCGGGGGTTGTTTAAAGCACTGATAACGATAACCCGTGTGTGGAAAATCTGATTCACTTTGGGCCCTGGACTCGGTATTTTAACCTCTCCCTCCCCAAACTCATTGATTTTTGAATGTGGAGATCAATTGAATCCTAAACCCATACCAGAACCCACTCTGTCTTGAAGGGTCCAGTGGAATGACCGAGATAGCATTTAAATTCAGCTATCCTACTTCTTGGTTGAAAGCTGTAATAACCTTGATATATATGTTTGTCTTTTCTATTTGTGCATGTCAGCCATGGCCAAAGAAATCTGTAAACAGTGTGTTTTAAATCTCTTTGGAGTCCAGCTTTGAAGAATGTTAAGAAACAGTATTATTATGTACTACAAAAAGCAGAGAAACCCCAAATCCTTCCAGCTGCCAACATTTTTCATATTGAAAAAACGAGCATTTGGTACCATGTTTTGAAAGCAGGCACCTGTCACATCTGGGCATGCCATGGACATCTCTTTGGTGTGATTATTTGCTAAAAGTAAAATTTCCTCAGGCCATGGTGGCAATGCTTCTGTCTTCTTGAGTCCTGAGTTCTTTGATGACATTCGATTAGGCAAAGGAAAAACAAAAAACAAAACAATACAAAACAAAAAAAGGTCTTTTCCTTTTGATATCATCAGTATGTAAAACCACAGGCATGAAAGGACTTTGACATCTTTGTTGGTAAACAAACAGAACAGTTGCAGTTCTTTTGACAAGAAGGTAAGGCGGCTTGCGCTCTGGCAGGCTCTTTCTCTTTTTCTCTCTCATTTCCTCTTCTCCAACTTGACAAGCGGATTTCAGAGGCCAATGAAAACATCGGTGTCTCTTTCAGGTTGAGAGCACTTGTTAGGCATCTGTGAGGGCAGCTTTCATGCTGTTGGATGTCAAGTCACTGCCATGTGAAAGAGGCGGTAGTCTTGGAGTCTTGGACTGCTCAGCCATCGCTTTCCTGTGAGAAAGCAGAGTGCTAATGAGCAAGTGGCCCAATTAGAAACTGAAGAAAACACTTCACGGTAGGTGCTACCAACTAGCTTTCCTGACTGTGGCGTTAGTCATGATACTGGCAGGGACAACAAGGAGAGGTGGTGGTGGCTGAGAAGACACGGAGGCCGAGTTCATATTTCCCTAAGAGGCAAGAAAGCACTCTCTTTCTCACTGTTGTTGGCAAATTGTTGATCTTGAAAATCTGAAAACTCATTACCATCCCTGAAAGGTTTGAGAGGCATTATTCAAATGTAAGCATCACATAATGCTTGAGGTTACACAAATTTATCCACAGCTTACCTCCAGTCTTTTCATTTTAATTGTTCTATCAGGGTTTACGTGCTTCCAAGCCCAGGTCCTTGGCCCTGTGCAGATGCCACCCTTCAGTTTTTCTTGGTGCCCTCATGGAGGACTTTACCCATGCTTACTGACACGGTCCTCCACAGCTGGGTGCCATGGAGCCCACCTTTCTGCAGAGGCTTCGCCCTCCTCAGATGGACCTCACGGTCAACATTGTGTTCCATTGGTCTTGGAATTGTACTTTGTTACTGAAGACACAATATGCAGTTCAAACTATGTTTCCAGTAACTATTCTTGAAAATAGATTGCCATTGTTTCCCTTCTAGGGGACTCTTCCTTCTGAGTTAGCATAGAAGAAATAAAAATTTTAGGTAGGAAGGAGACAAATTGAGAAGGAAAGGAAAATATAGTTTTAAAATCTATAAAAACTTCATAATCCTTTGTTTCACTTTACAGAGCTCATTTGCTCTTAGACAAAAACCCTGAATGAGCCACGCTTTTAATCATAATGGCTGAGCTCCATACCTGAAATTCCTGAGACAATTAGATCCCACCCCCCAAAATTTCATTTTTTTGTCAGAGCCCAAGAAAAATCCCAGAGGAAATCACACGTTTGCCCTGTACCCAAGCTTCACCCCTCAGCTTCCTAGGATTCTTCTTTTTTTTTTTTATGTGGTACTGGGGATTGAACCCAGGGGCATTCTACCTCTGAGCTATACCCCCAGACCTATTTTTTATTGTTTGTTTTTGAGACACAGTCTCACTAAGTTGCAGAGGCCTCACTAAGTAGCTGAGGCTGGCCATGAACCTGTGATTCTCCTGTCTCAGCCTCCCAAGTACT